>JAYJMB010052532.1:0-18479 GCA_036873735.1 Pouteria campechiana
CTTTACAACTAAACCTCTCCTAATAGCTTCCACCTTTACAACTAAAGCTCTCCTAATAGCTTCCACCTCGCAAGTTCCAACTGTCATTTGCAAAGGACAGCTTTACCAACATCCATATAAGAAGATCATTCCCCTCTCAAAGAGGGGTATGTGGGCCTTAGAGAGGAAGAGGGGGACCTGCTGCAACAAGTTCTTCCTTCGTCTTTCTCCCAACAAAATTCATCTTCAAGCAAGTCGTGGCAGAAAATAAGTTGGAAATCATCTAAATCCAACTACCACCCATCATCTCTCCTGAGCTTGGTATTCCCTTACATTCAAATCAATCACAAGATATCCATAAAGCCTCTTCAGTTTCAAATTTCTTGTAGAGATAAGTTGTTAAGTGCAGATAAGTTTTCTTAGATAAGGGTCTTATTCCTCTTTAAATTTGAATAAGTGGCAATTCCAATCAGATGCTCATCTTCTTTTGAATATGTACGAAAATTTCAGCTTTTTTGGCACTCAAAACTATCATTATTTTCTGTTTCGTTAGCAAGCATGAGTTGGCAGAAGTATATCCCATTCGGTTATATTGATTTCATCCCACGCAAGTATCATGTCCAAATTACAACAAGAATAGCTTGTATACATTGTTGCGTCGTCCATTACGATGTTTCTTCAATAGAGAAAATCCATAAATAGCACCAACAAACTTTGGCAAAGCATCGATAGCACCAATATTAGATTGTAGGTTTGGTCCTTCAATTGCTCTTTAGTCCCAATCTCCTCACCCCCTTAACCAGAATTAGAATACTTGACAACATTTATTGAGTTGTTTGTAAAGTCCTCCAATCTAGAGGGTTATTCAAAGGGCTATAATAGGAAAGCAGGCCCATCCTAATGTGGCTCAACTCTCTTAAAATTTGAAAAAACTTTCTATATATTAAAAAAATTTGAACTTTATATAAATTGCCCACCTTTGAAAAATATTGAGAAATAAATATGCATCACAATTGATTTAATAAAAATAATATATTATTTTTATTGATAAATGATTTACATCTTAAATCATCAATTATAGTATGTATATGTTTGATGGTTTAACTACTAAAATTCTTGTAGAGGCGATAGTTATTTAGTTTGCGAATTCTTATTTTGCAAGTCTTTTACATGTTAAGATGTATTTTTTATTTTCCTATGATTCTTCTTTTAGAAAATATTTTATGGCATACAAATCCTTTAAGATAGGAGAGAAAAGAAAAGAATATTAAGGAATTTTTATTTTTTTTATATCTTGATAATTTTTCATTATTCAATTTAGTAAATTTAATCTTAAATTTTTTTCTTTTTCTTAATTTTTGATATAAGAAATTTTAATTTTATATTTATTAGACTTATTTACTCTATATACCTAATCCTCTTTGTTGAAATTGGCATATGCAATGATTCTAAAATATTTGCAAAAAGTATCAATGACTTATTAAACATACTGTACTTTTAGCAACCCTATTACCTTTTTGTCCACACGATCATCCAACTTAATGCACATGCAATCAATTATATATTTTATTTATATTTATATATAAATATATGTTAATAGATATTATTTCTCTAAATTATATAAATATAGAATACACGTTTATTCACATAATATATATTATATGAAAACATATTTCATATATTTTATTCAAATTATATAAATTTTGTTCAATTTATATAAATTATATTTTTATATATAAAAATAATATTAACATATATGTAATATTTTTTATTATAGTAGAAATGTATATTATACAATATATTATATTTATAAATACCATAACTATGTAGCACAATATGGTTAACTACATACATCATTGTGATATTATGTAATTTATTATATGTGCATTAGATAGATGACTATTAATGGTTAGTTAGATAGAAGCAAACAGCGTTAGTAAAATTATAATATCTTTAATAAGTTATTTATAATTTTATAAATATTTTGGAAACATTGATGCAAATACAATATTGATTCAAAGGTATAAGTATAAATGCAAATAGCTATATTTATTATTTAATTCCTTTATTATTCAATTCAAGATGCCTTAAGTTAAATTTTTATCCTAATTGTTACTTGTTACTTAATTTGAATAATTCTAAATTAAGTTTTTATTCTATTTTTTCTTTTTTCCAACTTATAGAACCTTAGTTTATTTATTTTTATTTAACTTATTTATTATCCATGAAATCTAAAAAAATACATTGAGAAAAATTATAAAAAATTTTATATGACTATAATATAAAATTCTTATTATAATTTTTTTATTTAACTAATTAATTATTATCAACTTATTGCTAATTTTTTTAAGAAGGCATATTATAAAAATATATTTTTTCTTAAAATATTAATATTATAATGAAATGTAATAAAAATTTATTCAAATATTTAATATGTTAAATATAGTATAAAAGTATAAACTTTGCCCCCCTAGTCAAAAGTCTTAGCTTTGCCGCTCACCTTAAGTAAAGAGAAAGAATCAATGTTATCAAACCTAACTGATAATTGAATCAGCTAATGAGTTGGTTCGGCTCAAACTGATTGAACCATTCAATTGAATCGGTTTGAACCGTGACATTATTATAATATAATTATGATGTCGTAAAGTTTTAATAATTTTTAAATATATAAATATTATAATTTTTTTAATAATCTAATAATTAAAATTATGCATGAAGCAATGATTCTACACTATAGCCAAGACAATAAGAAATAAGATATAAAAAAACATAAGTAAAAAATATACACTAATTACTAACATAAAAAAATCATAAGCTTGAAGAAAAACATAAAACATAGATTTAAAATCTGCAAAAAAAAATTACTATTGCTTACGAGTTGAAGGATGTGCCCGAGCTAAAAAAGACACCTCTATCGTCAATGTGGAGATGCTGGAGCTAAAGAAGATGTAGATGTCAAAGCTGGAAGGGATGCCAGAGATGCTAGAGCTGCCGTTGTTGGCGATGGAGACGTTAGGAAGCTTCCCCTGTTTCTTTGAGGCAAGATGAGTGATAGCCTGACAAAGATAAAGGAAGGGGGGTTTTCGATGGCCAAACGAGGGATCTGGCCACCAAAGATAGAGAGGGAGAAAGAGGGTGGTGGGGTTTTAGATGGCTGGATGTGGATGGGATGATGGATATGGCAATCGGAGACGAAGAGGGAAGGGGATTTTCGATGGCTGGACATTTGATCTAGTGATCGGAGGTGGAGAGGGAGAAAGAGGAAGGTGGGGTTTGCGATGACTAGATGTGGATGGGATGTTGGATCTAGCAAACAGAGATGGAAAGGGAGAGAGATTTCCAATGGCTAGACATTTGGTCCAGTGACAGGAGACGGAGAGGGAGAAAGAGGGAGGTAGGGTTTCCGATGGCCGAATGTGGATGGGATGTTAGATTTGGTGACTGGAGATGGAGGGGGAGGGGGATTTTTGATGGTTGGATATTTGAAGGAGAAGGAGAGGAAGTCACCGGAATGGGATGTTAGCCTACTCAATCTGACGACTGGAGATAGAGAAGGAGATGTAGTCACCGAAATAGTATGTTGGCCTGCTCGATCTGGTGATCAGAGATGAAGAAGGAAAGGCAGTCACTGGAATGGGATGCTGGCCTACTTAATCTAGCTATCAGAGATGGAGAAAGAGAGGCAGTTGCCGGAATGGGATGCTGGCCTGCTCGGTGGGTTCATCTTCGATGCAGAGGTGCAACGGGAGATATTCATTGGCAAATTAGGGCAGTTGGGCGGGAAATGGGAGAGGGGTTCTTGTTTTACCATTTTAATTTTTTTTTAATTTTAAGGACGAACCGGGTCAAACCGGTTTGCCAATCAAACTACTGTTTGTCCAATTTTTTGGCGTTAGACCAAACAGGCCTTAATCGAACTGGTACTTGGACCGGTGGATCCGGTTTGATTTTAATAACATTAGAGAGTGCGAAATGGTCAATCCAACTATATTTTATTTAATTTATGATATTAGTATCATTCAATAGGATAAGCCTTAATATGCTGGAAAAATCTATCAGGCTAGTCCACTCATAAGGTAGTTCATTTGCAACTTGACCATAGATGTCTCACATGCTAATGTAACACACCTAGTGAATAAACTAACTTGAAGTTTAAGGTAGGGCATGTTCAATAAGTCTACTATTTAAATCCTTATCTATATTGAATATTCTAATACTTATCATGCAATGATGTATAATGATAAGTTTTGTGTTACTATTACGCTATAACTAGGTAGGTAATCATTGCTAAGGACATGATTGATCAATCAGGAAAACACATATTTTTTTTGAGTAATCCTTATCGACCAAAGTGCCACTACACATGCCGAATGAATAGAAAATTATCATATGGACATTATCCATAATTAGCAATCAAGTACAAAAATATTATTTATTCGAGAAAAAATAAGGAGGCATGCTGTTAATCCGTTATAGACGTTAGCCACAAATCCATGGGTTACATCACACCATATGCTAATAGTCTCAGGCATAGTGAAGGCACACAAAACAAAGTTATAGTTTGGCAAAATTCTATTTTGAGTTTGTTTTGGGTAGAGAGAAAATATGAGAATTGAGTAAAAATAGGTATCATGCCCCAATTCATGGTCAAGCACATGATAATACTGTATACTAATAGTGTGGATGCATAGTTTTGATGACAAACAAAACTTGATTAAGTACTAATGAATATCTGTGAAGTTTTTAACATGCAAAAAAAGATTACAAAAAAAATAGAACCTACGAACAATGGAATGCATAAAGAATTAGAAAAAATAAAGGAATCAGAAGATGCATTGAGACATCAATTTGTTTGACCAAATGGACAGACGCTTCGGACAAGTGCAAGCTAGTGAACTTCATCCACAACCTAAAGATTCATCAAAAATTTACCCCGAATAAAAGTCATCTTCATCTAAAAGAGAAAAGAGATAGCTTTGGACAAATGCAAGGTTTAAGACAAAGATGAAGAAGCGAATCATTCGTCTAGGTCATAAGAGGCAACGTATTGATGTCTCAGACAAAGTAGAGCAAGAGACAAAGTTGAATTTCCCCAAGAATCCATTTATCTACAATCGGAAGTTCGTTTGAAATTAACTTCGAACAAATGTGGAGTAAAGAATTGTAGAGTCCCACGGTATGACTTAATCCAAGAGGGGAGGGGTGAATTGGGTTCATAAAAATTCAATGCTTAACCCCAATTAAACCATGTCCTTATTTTTCATGCTTATGTGTGGTGCATTATAAAATAAATAATAAAACAATAACGTGCATGAAGGATAAAGCTAATTAACAAACACACATAAACAATACAATTTTTATAGTAGTTCGAGAATCTCATCCTTATATCCACTCTTCCAAAAGCACACACATATTGTCTTGGGTTCCACTATATCCTATATAATTGAAATATAATAGTGCTCCCCACACTCTTCTAGATTCTAACTCTAGGGGGCATAAACACAGTGCTCCTAGCATTTTTCTGATTTTTTTAAGCTCACCAGGAAACTCACTAGTTTTTAAGATCACCAGCAAACTTGATAGTTTTCCAGAGATCACCACCAACTCTCTGATTTTCTTATTAGCCAGAAAATTAATACACTTTTACAAAGTGTTACATTTAAGCACAGGGGAAGATGAAATCTTTTACAGTTCTGATAATACAAAAAGATTTTCCTGTAATGTAAAGAGAATAATCATTAAATGAAGGTTAAAGCTCAAGGACAGATAATTGAAGGTTTAAGCTCCTAGCCATGGGTGGAAAGATTTGTATAAGGTTAGCATATTTGAAAGGCTTTCCTTCACCACCTTTGAATCGTCCAACTCATCTCCTTAAATAGATTTTTAGATATTTGACCATTGTAGAGGAGAAGGTTGGGATTGATGCAGGAACGAGAACAACTTTGAATGAAGAAGATCGTTGTGATTTTTGTCATTGGACTGTATGCCTTCTGATTCGTCTTAAGCTGCTACAACGCCATTCTTTTACAAAGAGGAAAATAATTTGTGTTGAAAGATGTTCCTTATTTAACTTGTCATAGTTGAAAAACCTATAGAGCCGCTTATTACAAAATATCATGACTGAAACGAGTCTACACAATGAATGAACGAGTGCAGATGCCATTTAAATGCAAGTCACATAAATCAATTAACCTCAAACAAGTTATAACCTTTTTATGTGCCAATCATAAGTCTCAGAAGAATTCTCGCTTGAATTATATCTTTTAGTCAAACATCCGTGAATATGATTTGTCTGTAATAATTAATAAATGAATTTAGAGCCATAAAAGGGGTCAAACTGGTTTATAGATATGAATTCAGCTTTGTTTTTCCGTCTGCTTGATTAGACGAAGTAAGGTGTTCTTCTTTTGTTCTACATCTGTATGTAGTAATTGACGGATGAATTTTGCTGGCATGGATGATGTGGAACTGGTTTATCTCAAACTAATTAACTCTTCACATCATCTTTTGATTTGTCTATAGTAAGTTATAAAAAACTCTTGATTGCACAGACAAAATTTCTTCCCAGCAGTTTGATAAATAACTTTGTCTTTTAATTTGTTCAAGCATCCAATTTGTCTATGTTGGTCTCGGTAGGATTGGCTAGAACCCAAGAGGGGTGGGGGGGGGGCGCTGAATTGGGTTTTATAAAATTTACTTCTTTTTGACCTCTATTTGATCAAACTCCTCTCTTTCTTTTATTTTGGCATGGTAATCAAAATGAAGCAATACATAAAGCAAGTAAGAATATAGAAGAAGGATCAAGCACAGATAACACACACAACTTAAAGTGGTTCAGACCCTCTCTTGGCACCTACTCCACTCTTTGAGTCAACTTTTACTTGCTGCACTCAAGTTCCACTAATCCTCTATGGAATCACACTTCATTTTCTTGAGCTAACCAAGAACTCATATACTAGTTGTACAGAGCTCACCAGAAACTCACTATGTTGGTTTTTATGAGCTTACCAACAACTCTAATAATGTTAGTTTTCACAAGCTTACCAACAACTCTAACCCTAGTTATTAAGCTAACTAGCAAATTCTAAAAATGAAATAAATGAAATAAGAATTTACACTTTTTGACGTGTTTCTTGTTGAGCACTAAGGAAGACCTTAGATGCAATTATTCTCGGTGCAGAAGTTCTTCCTTTATATTGTAAAGAGATTAGCCTTGAAGGTGAATAAAGAATGAAAGCTCTTTTAGAATATGAAAGTGGTAGATCTTGGCCTTAAGATTTGCAAGATGATTACTTTTTTGTTTCTTATTTTTCTTTTTTCTTTTATTTCCCTTTGTCCTATTTTTCAAACGTCCTTCAAATGCTCCTTAAATAGATCTTAAAAGCTTGATTGTTGGATGAGGAAAGTAGAATTTTCATTACTTGCAACATTTGAATTTTCGATTGTTGGGTATCATCAGGCGGTACAGTAGGCGCCTGGGCCAAACAGTTGTGAGCTAGGTGATATACTAAGCGCTTGGGTCATATGGCTGTGGTTGATTTTTTGGCTTTTCTTTCAAGTGTACCTTGTTGCCTCTTGGCAAGCAGTATGACAAGCTGCTGCCATACCGACTATTCTCCCAGGCAGTAGTGACTAGGGATATGTCAGGCAGTTTATCTTCTAGACTTTGCTTCTCGAGTCATCCGACTGTCCATTGGCAGGTGGTATGCCAAGAGGTTGTGCCAAGCAGCTGGCATCCTCCACTTGTGTTTTTGCATTCTGCTACTTTTTGAAACTTTGATATTTTTCATTTCAAATTAAATTATATTTATCCACATATAGTATACATGATTTTAGAAGCATAGATTCATATTTCATAATGAATGAGTGTATTAAGCATGTTCATGCACCCATATTTTCTTTGAAGCTTATGTATATACTATGTAATGACAAAGTATAATGAAATAATTGTTCAATTGTGAATATCTAAAAATGAGTTTTCATAAGTTGTTGATCATTGATATCTATAATGAATTTTGTGTTTTGAGAAAAATAAGCACATTTAGGCATGTTATTATTCTTATATACACTAATGATGTTTTCATGTTTCTCTATTCATGAAGTCATACCTAATTATATATGTTTCCTTGAAGTTTATCAAATATTCTATAATTATTCATTTATGATATACATATGTTGTGAAGCATGGATATTTTCTTTAATCTATATGTTTTCTATAAACTTATCCAATTGCAATTTTTTTCTTTCATAAGTTGATATTTCCAAATATAACATATATATATATATATATTCATAAATGATCCAACATACGATTAATAAGGTTGATTGCACAATAGATCATATGATTATTTTTCTTTGTTAAGTAATCTTAGATATGCAAGAGATGTTTGGAAGATAAACAAGAATGAATGTATTTTGAAATCATTATAATAGAGCATTTGAAAGATGAACTATGACAATTTATTCTTATGGCAAAATATTTGAAATCATAGCAAAGTATACGTATATACTTGCTATTGGAAATTGGAGTGTACATTAGAATACCTATACTCTCTTCTGAAGTATTTATAATCGGATAAATAGATAGTTGAAAAATTGGTTTCAAAGTTTCTGAAACATGTTAAGTATGATCTTTAGAGCCTCTGAAGCAATTCTTCAGAGTTTCTGATATGACTTTAGAGGAGTTAATTGGATGTTGTAATTTCAAAGGTTTGAAAGCTGTATTGAGTTCGAGCTTCAGGGTTTTCTCATCCTAAATAGAATTAAAGATTTATTTCAGAGTTTCTAAAACGACTTTAAGTACTAGCTTTATAATTTCTAAAAAATTACTTTAGGACTTCCGAGGATATAGAAATAACTACTAAAATACTATTATTTCTGAAATACTTTAAAAATGTTCTAATAGCATATATAAGTAATTCAAATACAACTTTTAAGCAATGTTTTAATTCTTATAATCATGTGATCATTATTATTATAAAGTAACTAACTTATGCACATAGATCAACATGAATTGTACATATTAGGCACATGTATAGTTTTATTTTTTATTTTCTAATATTAACAATATCATTAGAGTAATGCAAATCTAGTATAAGTTTTGTTATCATCAAAATTATATGTAATATATATGTGCATCATTATCACAATACATGTATAACTCAACAATCTGTGCAGATTCGTCTAAGTCTACTATGCCACTTCTACTTCTTCTTCCATATTGTTTATAGTAAGTTATAGATGAATGTCCTCGTATAATGAAGTCTACTTTGTCCAAGCGACTGCTTTGTCTGAGCAGCTTCGTCTATACTTATTGTGCCACTTCCTAATTTGTCCAAGCTACTTTATCTGTGCAGCCTTTAGTCTTTTGGTCATGGATAAATTAGAATGAACTTGGTCGATAAGACAAAGTTCCTTTATGTTATATGCATTTGTCCAATCCATTGATGGAGTTCATCTTTGCAACTTCTTGCTTACTCCATTCTTGATTTGTTTGTCTTTGCTCAGATGAAGTTGCTTCTACTTTATCTTTACATCTTGCCTTCTTATCCTTGGATGAATCCTTTCTTCTGGCTTTGTTGGTCAGCAAACTTTCTTCCCTTTATGCATGATTGTCTGGGTGGCTGTTTCTTTGTCTTTATTTTTTCCTATTTAATTGAATTACTTCTTCTTACTTTGTCTCAGATAAACTCTAGCTAATAGGCAGTCCACAGTTTAAGCTCTTTGACCATGGCTTCATCTTTAATTGTTTCTGTCATTGCATTTCTCTGTGAAGTTTTCTCTCTTAGTTTAACAGACAAAGCAAGCTCCTTTGCTACACATCTCGAGGCCTTGTTTCTTCTTCTTCTTCTTCCTTTTGAGCGACCTTCAAATTTAATTTCTTTGGAATGTAGCAGATAGTTAAAACAGTTGATCATAGTTCTGCACTTAGAAGTTTTCTACACTTGCTATGTTGTTAGCTTTCAAATATATCATTTTATTAAAGTATATTTATTCTTATAAATTGCGCACATTGTGGAGCAAGGATAATGTACATCTTAATTTAGGCACATAATATGATAATTTAATAAGGCATCGTGCGAATATATGATACAACATATTAAGAGGCGATAATCAAAGTTAGTTGTAATATAGAGATCATAAAGTCATCTCAAGAATGTATGTTTGTATAATTGAGCTTTTATGATTGTGCATATATTTCGAGCATAATTCTTAATGGTTTAAATCACACATATCATTTTATCTTAATACAAGTTTTGTTATCATCAAAATCATATATAATAATCCTGATAATCTCTCCCCTTTTGATGATGACAAAACTATGAAGATTTGTGATTAAAATTATAATCTCCCCCTAAATAATTTACTTATATAATCCTATCGGGTTCAACCCTTTTATCACTCTCCTCCTTTTTTGTTTATTAAAATATGTAGGTCTCTTAAATTTCTCTCTCCCTTTTTGTCAAAATCAAAATGGTTCAGCATATCCTTCTTCTCCTCATTCATTTATTCTCCTCCCCCTAACTTATTTAACCTTACATCCCTAATTTTGTTACTCCCCCTATTTCCTAGAGCCTTTATTTAGTTCTCTCTTTTTCAGTCACATGATTTGCTTAACAAAAAAATATAGCACATGCTCTTTAATCAGATTTTTCCATTTGTGTAATGTATAAACAGGATTTTGAGATAAACTTTTATCAATAGAAGTTAAAATTTCATGTTATAGGTAACATTCAAACATTAGATTGTATAAATAATTTTCAAGCATAGTTGTGTGTCAAGTATGTTTAAGGGCATCATGATTGAGGTAAGCTCTTTTTAGTATCAAGGATATAGTTGAGATTTTAAACATGTAGACAACTTTCAATTAGAGTTCAATATTATCTTAAGAAATGAAGTGTACATGTAAAAATCCTTTAAGCATGTATCAATTCATATATTATTTATCAAAATTATGATTATTTCATACTAGAACACCAAATTAATATTCAAAAAATGATTTCATGCAAATATAGTGGCAATGCATAATTTTAGTTCGATAAGTTTAATGTTGGGTCCTTATTTTTAATGTGCATCTACTTATCTTTTGTTTCAACAGGTAAATGACATTATTATCAACAGAGACGGTTAGGAAATTTAATGACATAGTCAATGGCCTGCTTGGGAAGTGGAGAGATGCTTCGTATTCTTTGTCATGTATAAAAAATATTAGAAATAAGACAGCATTCCAGTAAACATCAGAGAAGTTATGGCATCATCAAGTTCTTCAAATCAAGTTTAGGCTAAAGAGAACAATGCAAATTTCAAGATTGCAGAGAGAATTCAATTTCTTCATGACAGAATCAAAAATTAAAGGAAGATTTGTTTTAAATAAAGGGTAATACTGCTCATTTTGAACATCTCTTAACCAAGAACTCCATGGATTATATGGAAGCCATGGATCGCATCAAAAACTTGGAGACGAAGTTGGCCAAAGCTTATCAAAGAATTGATGAATTAGAGACGGTTGTTGATATTTTGGCCAATTAAGCAGTTTTATTTTCTTTTATTTCTTTTAAAGTTTTGAATCTTTTAGATGTAATATTGTGGGTGTTTATATATATTTATCTTCTAAGATTAAGTTTTCTTCTTAATGGTTTCCAATTTTCTTATCCTTTACAAAATTTTATGTTTGTGATATTGAGTTATGTTTTATGTTTCATAAGTGCATTCTTATACTGATTCAAGCATTGGATATTTATATGTGATTAAAAGATAAAAATATTTTTTAAACATAGTTTATTTATCATAACTCAAAGATGAAAATGCATGATCCAATGGGGTTCTGTTTGGGTCTCTAATGTATGAGGATCTATTACATGTTTATGCTACTAATGTTATCTCTCCTATTATTTTTACCAAGAGAATGGTTATTGAGATTTGAGGCATAGAATTAATGCATCTTTTGGGAACTAGTTATGACCCTAGATGACATCTAGTTGAATAGATGATACATGAAGTTGAGAGGTCGACAAAGATGGAGCAAGGTAGGGTTGAGGAAATAATCAAATTTGCTTTGGAAAAGAAAAGGTGAAGCATTTGAAGAAAGAATTGAGATATGCCAAGAAGGCAAATATTTGTTCAGATCTTCTTTTGATTAGCCATTGTATAGCTTATGAGGATGTTATGGGTCGAGTTGCAGGTTTGGAGAAGGAATTGTTTGACGCTTAGTAGAGGATTGAGGAGCTAGTTACAGTTATAGAGGTTTTAAGAAAGTAGAAGTTTTTTTAATTATTCTTTTGCTTATTGTACTGAAGCAAGTGGATTTTTATTGTTCTCTTAAGAATTATATTTTAGTTTCCTTTTCATGTTAAGTGTTATGATTATAATTTTTATCTTTATATATTTACTTATCAATTTTGATTATTTTTAAGAGATCAAGCTTTTAAACATGATTACAAAAAGAATGATTAGGTATGAAATTCCTATTCGAGATCTTAAACTATGACATTTCCCAAGCAGACTTTATAATACCTTAGGACTGTAATGATGTTAGAGTTTGATCATTTAAAGTTTATTAAGATTTTCCAGAATGATTTAGCGCAAGCAATAAACTTATATCAATTTAAATCCATTACAATTTATTCAAAGACATCTAGAGTATATAGATGTCTTTGAACTTCTTGATAGGTTAATTCGGTTTTTACTATTTGAACTTCTTGATGACTTGTTGGCCCATTTGCTTGGATTTGTGAGCTGAGAAGAAGATTTTGATTTTTCATTGTTCTTATTCTTCTTCCATATGCTCATTTCAAGCTTTCCTGCATACACTTAAGAATTTTTTGCACTTTCTCTTCATTGATAAGCTCAAGTAGGTATGAACATGTATTGGTAGTTCATTAGTGCAAAGTGTCATCTTAACCACAATAGTATGCAAATAATTAAGCTGTTGAATTAAAGGAGTTTTTATGAATAAACAGCATAAATACTTTGCTTCAACAATTATCGAATTATCTGAACTAGCATATTTGAGAATAATAATTAGCCTTTATGCTAGATCAACTTGATTTTGCCATAATTATTTTTTAGCATAATCATTCAATTTAGTTATTTCAAGACTTTTAATTTATTTTTAGTTACATGTCTTTAGCATTATTATCTTTAAGTTATTTATTGTTTGAATGATACTTATATTCTTTCTTCCTAATTATCTTTATATTTTTATTTTATGTTTTCAAAGTTTTATTTATTCTAGTGTGAATTGTAGGTTTTACCTATACATACATGAATGAAAAAGATATGTAAGAAAAAGCACCAAATATGAATTCTTATTTCTACCAATATATAGATCAATAATCAGATATAAGTAATCAAAATTCTAAATATGATTTCTAATTTCTATTATTGTACAAATGAGTAAACAGAAATGTGAAAATAAAAGTTTTAAATATAGATAATGACATAGTATTAAAAACATTTGAGTTTGAGTGTCATACCTACACTTACCTTTCCTTTTTACTTTTAAAAGAACTTAATATTTCATCATTTCATTCTTTCTTCAAACCAAGTTACCTTATTTGAATTCTTGCACTTAAGTTAGTCTTAATGATAACATCAGTGTGATGTGAGTGCAAAGTGTTTTGCCCCTTAAAAATCATCTCGAGCTTGTTCAAGATATCCTTTTCTGTTTTACAAGCCAAGATATATTTACAAAATGGTGAGGAAAAGAGCATGTAATTAGGCATTCTTAGTCTTAACTTTATATTGTCATGCTCTCTCTTTCTCTCTTTTCATCCTCATTTATGCTAATAGAGATGATTTTCAATAACTGAAGATCATTGGCTATAAGATGTATTTCCAATCTTTTCTTCCATTATGTATAATAGGATCCATCATAACATGGGAGGTGGAATATCCTCTTGAAAGCATAGAATATGAGATTTTTTTGTTAAGCCAAATGGATCACTAGATTTATTTATCTAGCCTGCTTTGATACCACTTATACAGTGTCATAGTATGGCTTAATCCAAGAGGGGAAGAGCGAATTGGGTTTATGAAAATTCAATGCTTAACCCTAATGAACCATGTCCCTCTTTTTCGTGCTTGTGTGTGATTCATTGTAAAATAAATAATAAAATAATAACATGCATGAAAGATAAAACTAATAAATAAACACATACAAATAATATAATTTTTATAGTAGTTTGAGAACCTTATCCCTACATCCACTCTTTTAAGAGCACACTCAAATTGTTTTAGGTTTCACTATATCCTATATAATGAAAATACGATTGTGCTCCCAGCGCTCTTCTAGATTCCAACTCTAGGGGGCATAAACATAGTACTTTCAAAACTCTTCTGGTTTTTCCGAGTTCACTAGAAAACTCACTAGTTTCTAAGATCATCAGCAAACTTGATGGTTTTCCAGAGATCGCTACCAACTCTCTAGTTTTTAGATTAGCTAGAAATCTAATATACTTTTACAAAGTATTACATTTAAGCATAGGGGAAGATGAGATATTTTACAACTCTGATAATACAAAAGGATCTTCACTAATATAAAGAGAACGACCATTAAGAATATGAATATTGAAGATCAAGGATGGATAACTGAAGATTTAAGCTCTTAGACATGGGTGGAAGGATTTGCATAAGATTAAGCATATTTGAAAGACTTTCATTTATCACCTTTGAATCGTCCAACTCATCTCCTTAAATAGATTTTCAAAAATTTGACCATTATAGAGGAAACGATTGGGGTTAATGCAAGAATGAGAGCAGCTTTGAATGGAGAAGACCGTTGTGATTTCTGCCATTGGAGTGTATGCCTTCTGATTCATCTTGAGCTGTTACAACACCATTCTTTTATAAAGAGGAGGATAAGTTAAGTCGAAAGATGCTCCTTATTTGACTTATCATAGTTAAAAAACCTATAATGCAGCTTATTGCCAAAATGATGACTGAAATGAGCCTACACAATGAAAGCACAAGTGCACATGCCATTTAGATGCAAGTTACATAAATCAATTAATCTCGGACAAGTCACGACCTCTCTATGTGTCAATCATAAGTCTCAAATGAATTCTCCCTTAAATTATATCTGTCAGTTGAACCTTTATAAATGTGATTTGTCTATAATAAGTAATAGACAAATTTGGAGCCATAGACGAGGTCAAACTGATCTATAGACGAATTCAGCTTTATCTTTCCGTCTGCTTGATCAGATAAAGTAAGGTGTTCTTCTTTTATTTCACATTTGTCTGTAGTAAGTGATGGACTAATTCTACTGGTGTTGACGAAGTCGAACTGGTTTATCTCAGACGAATTAGCTCTCCACATCATCTTTTGATTTGTTCGTAGTAAGTTACAAATAACTTTTGATGGCGTGGACAAAGTTTCTTCCCAACAGTTCTAAAAACAAAGTAACTTTGTCTTTTAATTTGTCCAAGCATCCAATTCGTCTGTGCAGATTTGTCTGAGTCCACCATGCCACTTCTACTTCGTCTTCCACTTTATCTGTAGTAAGTTATAGATGAATGTACTCATACAATGAAGTCTACTTTATCCAAGAGGCCACTTTGTTTATTCGATTTCATCTATACTTACTGTGCTGCTTCCTAATTTGTCCAAGCTACTTTGTCTATGCGGTCTTTAATCTTTTGGTCACGGACAAATTAAGACGAACTTGATCAATGAGACAAAGTTCCTTCATGTTATATGCATTTGTCTAATCCACTGATGGAGTTCGTCTTTGCAACTTCTTGCTTACTCCATTCTTGATTTGTCTGTCTTTACTCAGATGAAGTTGCTTCTACTTTGTCTTTACATCTTACCTTCTTATCCTCAGACAAATTCTTTATTTTGGCTTTGTTGGTCAGTAAACTTTCTTGCCTTTGTGTATGATTGTTCAAGTGACTGTTTCTTTGTCTTTCTTCTTTCCTCATTTGTCTGAATGCTTGATTGAATTACTTATTCTTATTTTGTCTTAAACAAACTTTGGCTAATAGAAAGTCCGTAATTTAAGCTCTCTGACCATGACTTTGTCTTCAATTGTTATTGTCATTGCATTTCTCTGTGAAGTTTTCTCTCTTAGTTTAATAGATAGAGTAAGCTCCTTTGCTGCACATTTTGAAGCCTTGTTTCTTCTTGTTCTTCTTCTTTCTTCTGAGTGATCTTCAAATTTAATTTCTTTAGAACTAGCAGATAGTTGAAGTAGCTAATCACAATTCTGCACTTAGAAGTTTTCTATACTTGCTATGTTCTCAGCTTTCAAATATATCATTTTACCAAAGTTTATTTTTTCTTATAATTTGCGCACATTATGGAGTAAGGATAATTTATATCTCAATTTAGGTACATAATATGATAATTCAATAAGGCATAGTGCGAATATATGATCCAACATATTAAGAAGTGATAATCAAAGTTAGTGGCAATATAGAGATCATAAAGTCATCTCAAGAATTTATGTTTGTATAATTGAGATTTTATGATTGTGCATATATTTCGAGCATAATTGTTAACAATTTTAATTACACATATCATTTTATCTTAATACAAGTTTTATTGTCATCAAAATCATATATAATAATCTTAACAAGAACTCTATTCGATCAAAAGAAAGCATGCTTCATTCAAATTTTGGGATGTTAGAGTTTGTTCAAGTCACCAAACTTTGTCTGTAATTAATTTTAGACAAATGTGTAGAGAAGAAACTTTGTCTAATGGACAAACTAAATCGACTAAATTGGTCCAAACATTAGCCAAAGAGAAACTTCATCCAAAACTTACTTTGGAAGAATGGAATGAAGCAACGGACAAACTGAATCGACTGAATTTGTCCAAACTTACTATCTTCTTTTTAAAATAGTGAATCAGTCAAATCTACATCTTTTCCTCATTCGATGCTTGCTTGAACCAACAATCTATCTTCTTTCAAGGTCGGTGCTGCAGGCAATGAAAATTAATTAGATGATAGTGATTTTCAAATGAGAAGCTCATCAGAACGGTCTTCTATAAGTAATGGAGGTCACCTATCACCAATGGCTGGAATTCAGAGCTGATATAAATGCAATAATGGTAGAACGAAGAAAAACAACCAACCCAAATAAGTAAATAAGCAAATTCTTCTTGAGAGTGATTACTCAGCATAAAACCTTCCACATTCAAGAGATTTGAGCCTTACAATTAAATCTTTCTCAACATTCATTAAAGGCATTCAACTACCATTCAAGAAGAGCATTTACTTCTATATTTAAGTTTCAGATTTCTTACCCTTTGCTTTCTGTGAAGTACTTGTACAAGTGCATTCAACTTCTATATTCTTAATTTTATGATTGCCTTAAGCTAGTGATTGAGACTAGACTCAAGAAGAGTTGTGATTGTCTGACGTGCGGACAAGAGCTATATTATTATACCCACTAGAGGTAGAATCTAGAAGAGTGCAATATGCACTGATTGTATTCCATTATATATGATAGTCAAACCCATGACACTAAAAGGAGAGTGCTCTTGAGAGAGTGAAGTAGAGTGTTGACTCAAACAACTATAAAAATTCTTGCATCTTATTTATTTACTTGTTGATATTTTGATTGCATTGTTTGCTAGAAGGACATTAACTCATCAAAGTATTTAGCAAAAGAATTTTTAAGTACCTAATTCACTACTCCCCTCTTGGGTATTTGCTTAACCTTTGAGACCAATAAGTTGTATCAAAGTAGACTTCATAAACATTTGTAGAGATCTAAATGGCAAATCCATCATCCGCCGCTTATGCATTTGCCAAGGAGCACTCATCTACCCGACCGCCCTCATTTGATGGAACTAACTTTGCTTTTTGGAAGTTGAAAATGAAGCAATTTATTATGGTCAATGATATGGATTCTTGGAAGGCCATTATACTAGGAGTCACCCTTCCCACTAATGAAATCAGTGTGTGGACTAGAGAAGAGGCCACCGCAGTTCGGAACAATGCAAAGGCTATGAATTTGTTATTTTGTGGATTGTCTGTTCTTGAGTTTGATAGAGTGTCTTCTTGTACTAATGCAAAGAGTATTTGGAACAAGTTAGTGTCTATTTATGAGGAATCCTCATAGGTCAAGGGGACTAAAAGAAATATATTGATAGGAGAATTAGCAAACTTTAGAACAAAAAAAGGATAAAGCATATCTAAAATGTATGCTCGATTCTCTAAGATTACTAACACCTTGAAAGGTTTAAAAAAGGAAGTTTCTAATTCTGAATAGGTTATGAAGATCCTAAGAGCATTACCATAATCATGAAACTAGAAAATTACTGCAATAGAAGAAGCTAAGGACTTGAACATGCTCTTGATAGATGATCTTAACAGCTCTCTGATATCACACGAGCTGATCAAAAGAAAAAGAGAAAAGCCAGCTAAATAAAAGAAAATCATTGCTCTTAAAGCAACTAAAGAGAGCAACAATGAATCTATATCATAATATGAAAATGATGTGGCCAAATTGCCAGAAACTTTAGAAAGTTCATAAAGAGCAATAGAG
>JAYJMB010052532.1:18579-28700 GCA_036873735.1 Pouteria campechiana
ATGAATCTATATCATAATATGAAAATGATGTGGCCAAATTGCCAGAAACTTTAGAAAGTTCATAAAGAGCAATAGAGGAAATATCTCAAGAAGATTTCCTAGATAACAATAAGAAAAGAAGAAGGCTGAATGAAGGAAAGATCCTTCCACATGTGATAGATGTGGAGGAATAGGACACATGATTGTAGCATGTCCTAATGAAGAAACAATAAACAATAATGATAGAGAGGAAAGAAACAAAAGAGAAAAATAATTCAAGAAGCCGTCAAGAAGTCAGGCTAGAGGATTGTATGTAAATGATGAAGAGTCCTTAGGCATAAGCTCGAGTGAGAAAGATGACAATGAAATGGATAACCTTATAAGAATATACTGTATGACTCACATAGAGAATGAATCAACAAGTTAACTCTCTACCAAAGAACATGGCACAACGGAACTAGAGATTGAGGTAAATTCTTACTATTCTTATAGTTTTGACTCTTTAAGCTCAAACAATAACTATAATAAATGTAGGAATCTTGATGAAGTACAACAATTATATAACTCTCTTTTAAGTGAGTTTGAAACCCTTGGCCGAAAGTTCACTTAGAAGAAGAGACACTTTAATGCAACTATTAAAGTAAATGCAATCTTGGCTGAGAGAAATCTATCTCCACAAAAAGTAAGAAATTTAAAAAAGGAGATAGAAATACTAAATAATATGTTAAACAAACTCTCTAATCTAGGAGAATCAGTCATCAAGTTCATGCAAATGATTAGTCAAACTAGCAAAAAGGGACTTGGTAGTGAGCACCCTAGCGATGAAGATCCACAAACATTTGCTAGATAGTCCAAAGGTATGAACCTCACAGAAGAAAGAGGAAACTGTCCAAACATTAGAAGGTTCATAGAACATTCTTAGATGAAGAAACCAATGAACTATAATGCACCTAGTAGAGCTCCAAACACATATTATTTCTGCAATAAAGATGGACATAAAGTATATGATTGTTATGTCAAGAAAATATAAGAAAAATGTGCAAATCTAAATGGAGACCCAAAGATTATGCACAATCTTTTCGTACACACAAGTTCACTAACATAGTTAGACCCAATGCTTGGATACCAAAGAAGTAAGAAGAATATTTACTTTATATACAAGTAAGTCTTAAAGTCATAACTAACAATTCATGATTCATGGACAGACACTGTTCCAGACACATGATTGGGAACAAGAATTTGTTTAAAAATTTGAAGCCATTGAATGGAGAAACAGTTGCATTCGACAATAATGATAAAGACTTCATTAGGAGTATAAGTAAAATTTATGGTCTATTCAATGCATGCATAGAAGATGTATTACATGCAGATGAACTCAAGCACTATCTACTAAGCATTAGTTAATTATGTGACAGAGGTCACGAAGTTGTGTTTAAATCATCTGCATGTAATGTATTCAATGTAGATAATAATTTATTATTGAGTAGAAAAAGACATAGAAATATATACATATATATATATATAGTTCAACTAGATGAGATTGTAGGAAAATGCTTAATTGCTATTAAGGATGACCCATGGATGTGGTACAAAAGAATGGGACATGTCAATATGTCAAATATCAAATCCTTATGAAAAAAGAGCCTTATAATTGGTCCGCCCAAGCTAAAGATTGATAAGGATCAAATCTATAAAGCTTGTCAAATATCGAATCAGACTAAAATATCCTTCCATCCCAAGAATGAGGTGTCCACATCTAGATCTTTAGAACTATTGCACATGGATCTCTTTGGACTATCTGATATTGTTAGTATTGGAAGAAAGAGATATGTGTATGTTATTGTGGACGATTGTTCAAGGTTCACATGGGTAATTCTATTGGCCAACAAAGATCAAGCATTTTCAATATTTTTCACTTTTTCAAAGCTTATCCAAAATGAGAAGCAAATGTCAATTATATCGATTAGAAGTGATCATGGTAGTGAATTTGAAAATAGAAAAGTTGTTGAATATTATGAAGAAAAAGGAATTCACCATAGCTTATCATCCCCTATAACTCTATAGCAAAATGGAATTGTGGAAAGAAAGAATAGGACAATTTAGAAAATGACAAGAACCATGATAAATAAAAGTAAATTGTCCAAAGGATTCTGGAAAAAAGTAGTAAGCATTGCTTGTCATGTGCTAAATAGAGTTACTATTCGAGCATTTCTAAATAAAACCCCATATGAGCTTTGAAAAGGAAGAAAACCTAATTACTGTAATTTTCATTCTTTCGGTTGCTCATACTATTGTAGGTCCCTTTATAGGATGAGATGGATACCATGGGCCAAACACCAATTAGCCTAAATGGACGAGAGTGTAATTGTCCTTTACAAATGAGTTGAAAATAAAGATGTACATACTATCATAGCACATCATGTATTCAAATCAAAATAGTTGGAGCAATATGTCTTTGAATGCAACAAAAGGAGTGTAGATCTTTTGAATACAATAAAATTGAACCTCATATACATACTAGAATCGCCATTAATTCAATTCTTAAGAGGAATTAGACTCTTTATATTAACTCCACACTGATATGCATTTGCATTCCTTTGCCCCACAAGGATCTAAAGAACTGAAAGGGACTTGTGTTGAATTTACAAGAGGATTCAAGCTTAGGAGGGATGTCATTTTGGCATATCACACAACTGCCAGACGTTCTTATTGAAATAGGTTCATACATGTTGATAAAAATCAGATAGGAAGTGTCACTAGAATGGGATGGAAAGTTGTTAGGATGGGAACTGAAATGTTACAGAGATGTGTTGCTTGGAATGGGAGAAAGATGCAGCTGGAAGAGGAAGAAAGTATAGTTGAAACGTGATGGATAGTGTAGCTATGATTGGATGGTAAAGGTACTGGAAATATGATGGAGACGTGATGAGAATGCAAAATAACATATTTTATTTCCTTAATACTTAATCTTTTACATCTATTTGATTCCTAAATATACTCATTATTCTTATATTTTGATTTAGGAGACAATTTGAGTGGTTAAGTGCAAAAAGAAGTCAATTGAGGGGTTTTGGACAACTTTAGATGATGACTCGAATTCTATTTTGGTTAGTTTGAAGATCTTGCGGTGCGAGAGATCTCTATGAAAATTTCATGCTTCTTGCACCATGAGATCTTCAAACTGATCTCCCCAAGGGTGCAGGGGTGGAGCCCTCGCGGTACGGATCGTACATCGGACAACATGCTGAGGAGAAGTAAAAAGGAGCAAAGGAGCACCTGAGGTAATAGACCGATGCCGCTGGCACACATTTGGTGTTGTCGGCTCCAACCCACTTTACTACCACCCCACCGGACAGCCAGGTGGTGCCTGTGGTGCCCAACTCAGTTCCCTACTTTTTAAAACTTGCAAAAATTATTGTTTTACGTATTTTTGCTTTGTTTTAAATAACAATTTTCTAGGGATTTTTAGGGTTCTTTTTGCTAGGATTTGGAGAGGACTTTTTGGTGGCTTTTGACAAAGAATCTTCTTCTTTTCTCTTCTATTTTATTTTCTTTGTGATTTCATAGCCCTGCATGGCTAAACTTTTATTCTTGGTTTAAGAAAACAGAAGCCTCAGAATCAATATACTGTGAGATCTAATTTGATTTAATTGTTCAATTTATACTTTGAGTATTGAATGTTCTTCTTCGTTCATGATTATGATTATTATGTTTTATTACTAGGAAGCCTACTAGTTTATTATTCATTGCAATCTATTGCTAGATTAGATATCAAATCCATAATTATTTGATCCTTCTAATTTACGAAGTAACTAGGGTTTAATAATTTGCTGGTATTGCAATTATGAAATATTAAGAAAAATATTTGACTAAATTAAATGTAACTACCGGTGCTTGTGTTGTTTAACTTTACTAATCTCTACAAATCTTAATACTGCTATTAGATTAAACCTTTAGCACTAGTCTTGGGTTGTTTAGTAGTTAGGGTTAATTAGAATACTGGTTTCTAATTAACTATTTTGAAAGAGAGATAGGAAAAATAATTCTAACGGTGAATAATTAAAGTATAAATTGATTTATAATTGCATCAATGATCAATTACGAGATTCTGATGGAGGATGTTGACTTAAACCAAGATTTTTTTCTCTGATAGATTTCTTTTATAACACTTTTTTTATTACATTCAGAACCCCCTTTCTTGTTCATATTGCATAAAACTAAGTTAGATACTCATCGTGGGATTGACCCTTATTCACACTACTGTATGTAATTTAATTAGAGTAAGGTTTTAAATTTAGTTGCCTACAACATCACACCAAGAGGTTGTTAAAATGGAGGGAAAACATAGGTGGAATTGGGATGGAGGAATGTTTGCTAAAATTGGAGGAAAATGTAACTAAATTGGGATGGAGATTGGAAGAAGGTAGAAGTTTATTGCTGTCAGAATTCTCCCCTTTCTTTAAAGATGTTGTCTCATTGAAATGGGAGGAGAAGTTACTAGAGATATGATGGACAATATAACTAGAAATGAGTGGGAAAATTGCTGGAAAATGGGCTTGACAAGGTAGAGAAAAATAAGAGACTGTTGTTGTAGAATTCCTTCACTCTTCTCCAGTATATCTTTTTGTTGAAAATGGGAGGGGAATGTTCCTCTTTTTATAGTTGGAGGCAGCTTGGCAGCCTCCACTAGATTTTGACAAGTGGAAGGTAATGATTTGAGTGTATTTTCCTTGTGAAAAACATAAATGGGCTTCGCCCATTTAGATTCCAATTGCTGTAATGGTTGATAAGGGATGTCTACAGGTTGCCCCACTTTGTCGGAGGCAATTTTATTGGTGAACGGGAAAGTGACAAATGCTTGCTTGACATTCTACTTTGATGACCTTCCTTCTTTTCTTTTTTCTGAAACTTTATGGCTTTGCCCTCTTGTAGCATTGATGGTGACATATTTTTTTCAAATGATTTTTACTTACCATTTAAAAGATGTTAAGTGCTGACTTTGTCATTAGATAGACGACTTGAGCTTCTGCAGCTTTACAAGCTTCATTAGATTTGGCTAGGATAAGGTCTCATGGACACCTTATGCATTCTTTGGCTTTAAAGGCTAGTCCCTTCGATTTAATCAAAGCTTCATTTATAGCTTATGGTAGTGGTGATGATTTCTTCCAAAGTGAGGTAGAATCTTTTGGGCAAGTCATTCTTCATGAGGTTTGTGGGATTTACTGCTTGTGGGTTATCTTCTTAGAATGATGGTACTAAAGTGGCTTGAGAGTGGGGATATGTATATCATTTTTTATCCCTTTTTTTGTATATGCTCTTTTTTTCTTTGATATTTGTATATGTATCTTTTTTTGTATTTTCTTTTTTCTTTTTTCCTTTTTTTCAAAGTGATGAGTAGCCTAATTTTGCATAAATACTTTGCACATTTTGCGGTCTTATTGACTTATGTTTGACTTTGTCAAGGCTTGTTTACTGGTTGACTGAAGTGAACTAGTACTTCATTGATGATGCCCTGTGCACAATTTTCGGCTTTACAGGTTTGTCTTATGAATTTGAACTTGTGCTTGACTTTGTCAAGGCTTATTTGCTAGTTAATTGGAGCAAACTAGTGCTCGATTGATGCCCTATACATTTTGCGGCTTTTTAAGCTTGTCTTTTGAGCTTGAATTGGTGCTTGACTTTGACAAGGCTAGTTTGCTAGTTGATTTGAGTGAACTAGTGCTTGATTGATGCCTTGTGCATTTTGTGGCTCTACTGGCTTTACTTCTAGGCTTGAGGTGGTGCTTGCTATCACTTTTGCTCTCGTGTTGTTGAATTGACATAGGCAAACATGGTGTGTTTAATTATTTCATGGTTGTGTAAATGCCCTTGTTGATTTGTGACAACCGTTTGGGGTAGTTGCTTTTCTTCTCTCTCTTCTTTTTACATACTTTATATTATTTTGCATGTTTTCCTTCCTTTTTACTGTGATCTCTTTTTTTTGCATAACTTTTCGTGTGATTTTTTTTTCCTAGTATGCTTTTTTGGAGCAAAGAAAATCCAATGCAATATGCCTCTGTTGTGGCATATCGTGAGATGCATGTGCAAAAATGCACTTGCGGAGCAGATTGTTGCCTCGTGGAATACACAGAGAGAAATGCATTGAACAGCATGTGCTTGGGACTTTGCCATCATCTTCCCTCCTCAGCTGTGGTTTGTGGTTTCTTTCATTCCTCTTCTTGTGCTTTGAAATTTCTGTCGTGGATTTAACATGGTGCAATGAGATCATCGCCAGCCAACCAGATTAGATGAGTGCGGGGGTTGCTACCCTTGCTGTTGGAGGGGATTTGAGATGGAAAAATCCATCCATGCCATTGGTATTATTTTCATCAGCGGCAAAGGGGGCGGTGGTGAGGAAGAAAGTTGCTGCTTGTAGTCATTGATCGAGGGAGGTTACCTTGGGTAGTGATTTGACAAGGGGAAGAAATCTCATTCCCGCTACTGGCTCCATCTTCGTCAATGGCATGGGGTGGCGATATCTGTCGGTGACCAATATGGTGCGAAAGCATAGGTGCAGAGTTTCTACTATTGTGGTTGCTCGTTGCAGGAGCTGATTTCTTTGTTTCTCGCATGGATTTCGTGGACGTGATGTTTCCAGCAGGGGGTAGCGGCTAGGAAGCAAGTTGCCGCTTGCAATCATCGATTGAGGGAGGTGTTGTACTTCAGCAGCGATTTGAGAAGGGGAAACTTCATCTCCATTCGCGGTGGTGCGGACAAGGAGGAAGCGACAATCCAAATGAGTTGCGTGCTTTGAGGAGGGAGATGATTCATTGTTCTAATGGGCGACTGTTGTTGATGGGAAATTTTGCTGTCGACATGGAGAGTAGAAAATGCATCTGCCCTTTTTTGTACTTTCATTTACTTCTCTTTTCCTTGGGGTGGTTTCTCAAATGGGGGTTTCTTTTTTGCTTAGTGTGGACAAGATGGGTTTGCAAGGCCGGCCCACCAGCTTCATCGTCGGAGCAGTTGGCGATTTTAGGTGAGGAGATGGAGACAGGCTGTCGTCTCTACTTTCCACAGGGATTTAAGATGGGGAAATTTCATCCTCGTCAGTTGATGTTATTTCCGGCAGCAGTAGGAGGCGACGTCACCATGAAGTTGCATTGTCGGTTGTTGATGCTGAATGGGAAGGTGCGATAGAATGGGGTTGCTTCGATTTTGAGCATGGAGGTAAACCCCAAATCTGCTGGAACTTTCTTGAGGCACAGGGGAGCTCCTGCCATTTTATTGCGGTCGCTCGTGGTGTGGAAGAAAAGTGCATGTCGTTGGAAAAGGGTAGTTGCTGATGGTGGAACCAATCCTAGGAAATCAGCTTCTTCCATTGCATCTGTTGCTGATGGCATTTGATGACCCTTGAAGGTTCGAGACGGGGCTGTCAGATGAGGAATCATTGGAAGAGGGCAACTGTAGCAGCTACCATTGTTATCTGCGCCAGCTAGGCAGAGAAAGGGGATTGTCTTGTTGAATGGCAGGCAAAAAGGGTCGCTGCTGTTGGGTGGCAAGAAAGGAAACGAGTTGCTGCCATTATTGCTGCTCGTGTTGGCAAGTTAGAGGAGAGGTATGCGTTTTTCTGTTTTCTTTCTTTTTTTATATGCTGTGGAATATGGCTAGATTTTTGCCAAAAGGGTGTATGTCAGGGAAGGGAATGAGGATTGGGATGCATAACTTGTATGATTATTTTCTATGGATGAGCAATGGTAGATTTTTGGTTGGAGATTTTTGAAGTCTAGATAATGGATAATGCTTATTGTATGTCGTTTGGGGCTTAAATTGCAGAACTTGTTGAATCTCATTAGTTGTTCAAATTTTTTTATGCATATATGTGTATTTTTCTGATGTGACATGATATGGGATTTAGGGGCAGAGTATTACTGTTTTTTTTTTTTTTTTCATTGGATAGGTTTTGCAGTTGCGTTTTAGAGATATGAATGCATTTTTTATCTGCATGGGCTAGTAGTTTAGATAAAAAGGCTTGGATTGAAGGGATTTTTGTGCTTTTTTCGTAAGGCTGTGAACTAAGATTGAAGGTTAAAACCTGGTTTGACAAGGCCTATGTTGGGACAATTGGGATTTATTGCACAACTAGTATTTTTTTTTTCCTTTTTTTTTTCCAGATAACTAACTTGTGAGGGATGAAAAGTGGATGGTAGGATTGTTGTAATGATGTGGGTAGATATCCTTGTAGATGTGAGAAGATTTGAGTTGGAAGTTTTTTTTTTCTTTTTTTGGAGAGTCATGGTGTAGGAGGGGGTTTTGGGTGGTATGGATTTTTCGAAAGGGAAAGGGAGAAACTAGCTTTCCTTGATGAGGCCTGATGGCATTCATATAAGTATTTTCTAACATGCTTGGATTCTCATTCGTCATTTCTGCTTTATATCTATTTATGCCTCCTTAATGAGACCATGATGCAATGATATCTTCTCTTATCCCTACTCCACTTGTTGTTCTATTTAGAAGAGCTGAGAGAAGTTGTCGTAAGGGTGGGATATGAGGTATTGTGAAATACTTGGATGTGTTGAGTTTATGATAATAGAAATCTGTTCACTCTATGGGAGAGAAGTTTTCATTTTTGTTGCTAGGGTCCTCCACCTGGCCACGTAGTTTGAGAATGTTTCATTGTCCTTTTGTTTCAAAGCTTCAAGGTCGGCCCTTTTAGGTGCCATATGGAGCTTGTAAGAAAACCAGTTCGTGAAAGCTAAAGAAAATTGTTCCCATGTCTTAACGAGTCTATAGTCCAATGCGGTGTACCATTCTAAGGCATCCTTCTTTAGGCTATGTTGATATAGCCTGATCAAAATTTCTTCACTCTTCACCAATGGGTATAGGATTCTTTAAAAGGCCTTTAGATGAGCTCTTGGACATGAATCTCCTTCATACATTGGTAGTAGCGGGATTTCAAACTTGTTTGGTAAATTTATGTTTAGAAAAGGGCAGAGATCTTCTATTTTAGCGGAGGGTAGGCCCTCCCTTTGGTGTTGTCGTATCTACTCCTCAATGTTTTTGAATTGACTTTGGAGTTGCTCTTTCATTTCTTGTAGCTCATCCTTGTAGGTTATATTACTTCGAGCTTTGAAATGTATTTCTTCTGCTACATGGTGACCCAGATTTTGGGTCCTTGAATGGACTCTTGTTGAGCAATTAATGCTCTCGCTTCATTTGGAATAGGTAAAAGGGTTAGTGGAACGTTTTGTATTGAACTTGAGGTTTGAAGGATCCTTAGCATCATTTCCTCCATTCTTTACATCCTTGGTGCTAAGTCTGCTAGGGATGGGCCTTCTGATTGCCTTTGTGTTGTGCCTTCCTCTAGACTTGGCCAAAGAATCTCCATTTGCACTGTTCTACTAGAGTGGGATCTGGTGAGGATGGGACTCGTAAAAGTTTGGCTTCACAGAACTCTTTTGGGAGTTGTTTCTATTTTTTTTTGGGAATCTAGAGGCTTTTCAATAGGGTGGTTGTGATATTGGCTTTGGAAGATTACTCTAGCATTTTTTTTTTTTTTTTTCCTTTCTAAATTTTGACTGATTTGATATAGGTTGGCAGCATGTTTTTCTGGCTCTATTTTTTCAAGTTGCTGGATAGCAAGGTGCTGAATTTCTTATTTGATGCTTGAACTTCAAGCTCAATTAAACCTGCAAAACTAATGTGAAACACCCTGGATATAATGTTAGCAAACAAACTTTGTCTTCTTTACAATTGGCTCTTGTTTGGAATGGATAATTGTCTTCTTTACAATTTGCTCTTGTTTGGATTGGATAATTAGAAGAGTTTTTTATGTCTAATTGTTTGAGGTCCTTGGCTTTTTAGCCAAACATCATGTCCTAGATGAGATGTGCTCTTGTTGGTATAAGCCTTCTTGCTTAACACATGATAGGGGCTATCCTAAGGTTCTTTTCTTATTCCAAATGTGCACTCCTTAGTTTGTGTTTGGGTTGTCTCAAACGGAATGCTGATCTGGCTCTCGAGAAGATCCCGCCTAGAATCCTGCAAGATAGAGAAAATGTTAGAGGGTGCCGGGGGTGGTCCCGGCGCGGGCACTCCGACGCTCAAGTCAGATAGGGACCTTAATAGGGGGAGTGAATAATAGAGAGAGAGCCTAGAGAGCT
>JAYJMB010052543.1:2155-28697 GCA_036873735.1 Pouteria campechiana
TGCCCTCTTCCTCAGTTGGGGATTTCTGCAATGAGGATTCATATCCAGATCATTCAAACAAACAAAGAAGCAATTGGCGAGCTTTTTCTTCTAATCTGAAATAAAACAATGTTGTTCAATGCCCTCTTCCTCAGTTGGGGATTTCTGCAATGAGGATTCATATCCAGATCATTCAAACAAACAAAGAAGCAATTGGAGAGCTTTTTCTTCTAATCTTAAATAAAATAATGTACTTCCATGCCCCCTTCCTCAGTTGGGGATATTTCTCAACTGGAAATTATATCCGAATCATTCAAGCAAACAAAGAATTCTGCACTGAGAATTAATACCCAAATCATCCCAATAAATAAAGGAGCAAGTATAGAGAGAGGGCGTGAGGATTGGGGATTTTCATTTACTTATATATTTGCTGAATTTCAGCTTCTAGGAGATACCAGGCTGTGGAATGGCTAAGACAGATGGACCAGGGTGCATCAGATGCACTGTCTAAAGAACCTTCTGAAGAGGAGTTCTGTCTTGCCCTGCGCAATGGGCTCATCTTATGCAATGTCCTCAACAAGGTCAATCCTGGTGCTGTTTTGAAGGTACCACTGTCACTATCTTGAAATATGCTAACATGCGCCTTGGCGTGGGTTGCTAGTTTGATACTTTTGTGCGAGAAATCAAAATAAAAGATTGCATAATTTCCTGTCCTATGAGAACGAATTGAAATACTTCTTACCTAAGAATGTTTCACCGCCTTGGAATCATGTAACAGGTTGTGGAAAATCCTACCATTGATGTTCAAGCAACAGAGGGAGCAGCTCAATCAGCAATTCAATACTTCGAGAACATGAGAAATTTCCTTGTTGCTGTGGGTGAAATGAAGCTCTTGACATTTGAAGCATCTGATTTGGAAAAGGTATGCGTTTTTGTACATGCACATCTGTAGGCATCTGAACAAAGGAAATTGCCAGTTTTACAGCATGAATATAGCTTGTGCGTTTGTTTTGGTATATTTATCATATTGATAGCATTTCTTTCTGTTTGTGTTAAACTTTTATATACAGGGAGGGTCGTCCAATAAAGTAGTGGATTGCATTCTTTGTTTAAAAGGATACCATGAGTGGAAACAAGCTGGAGGAATTGGAACTTGGCGGTATGGTGGTCTTGTGAAGATCACTGCCTTACCAAAGAGTTCACCTTCCTCTTTGGTTGGTTCTGAAAGTGTTGATGGGATGTCAGAAAGCTCTGACTCATCATATGACCAGCAGCTCTTAGAAGTTCTTAGCCTTTCAAGTGAGGCCTCCCTTGAAGAATCCAAGGCTGCTAATGCTTTAAGTCTACTCTTTGATCGATTTGGACTTGGCCTTCTTCGAGCTTACCTGACTGAATTAAACGGAGTTGACGACTTACCTTTGAATACAATGGTAGGTAAGGCCATGTCCTATTTTTTTTTATGTTACATCACTGATCTGGATCAATATCTACCTGCAGCAGCAAGTGTGACTGAAAATTCTGAAATAACATGTGCATTCAAGCAGTCACTGTATGAAAAATGAAAGTAAGAAAGTTTCATGCATTCATTCGTGCTCATTTTTTCCTGTCAAGATAGTCATCAAGTTGTAGTTACTTTTATAGTCCCATCTTGGTAGATGCACTTGTAGGAAGTACAATCATTGCACAAAATATTCATGGATCATCCACATGCTTTACATCTTTGCTATGTATTTCTGATAGTTTATTTATGTGAACATATGTGTATAGTTATCTATTGTATCCTATTCATAAGCAAAGCGTGCTTAAACTAGTCAGACAAATATTTCTTCAATATCTAAAGTGATAAATCATAGATGAAGTATTTCTCCAAAGATGTACCCAATTTATGCAGAGACTGTCAGTTCTATATGTGAGTCAAGGGAGGTTTGCTGAGTTTTAAATGTTCAAGTTAAAAGACTGCTATACTATTTTATGCAAGTATTTTGTGTGCACATATGCACGTGTGTATCATAATGTTTGAAGTTATGACTTATGAGTGACAGTACTATTGCATTTATTTCTCAAATCTATCACCTTCTAAGTATGTCTCGCTATGACAGTACTATTGAACCTATTTCTCAAATCTGTCACCTTCTAAGCGTTTCTAGCTATATTTGCGTGTCTTTACATGCAAAAGCATGTGGCATTATGATCATCTTGCCAGCGTGTTCTCTTATTCTTTCCATGTAGAGAGGTATGAGTGGTTTCTTCTATTCTTCATTTACTCTGATTCTATAAAATCCAAATTTGTAGCTTGTTGATACTGTGCTCAGGAAGGCTGTTGAAGCACTCAATGGATTGCTTATTTCACAGAGAAATCAGGTAACTCCATATGAATGCTGCTAAAATTTATATGTTTTGGTTCCTTATTTGCTTCCCGTATGTGTTTAGAGGATTCTATGGAATGCATGTTCAATTCAATATCTAGAACTGAGTAAGCCATCAATTGCTGTTTTTATTTTTTATTTTTTATTTGAAAGAGTGAAACTATTGGATAGCTTGGTTTCAAGGATCATCTTTCAACCGAAAAGGCTACATGTAACTATATTAGTCTCTGAGATCATATCCCACACCTATGTTGCCTTCAGTAGAGTCCTTTCCTTTTGGGACTAATGATATTCACAATGCAAAATAATGCAAAAGAAAACAGAAGAATAAGACCTATTTTTTTTTCCAATCAATATTTACTGTTACAGACAAACTGTTTTACTATTTTCATGAAGCAGTGCCCTTCGTCAGTTAAAGAGTTCAAAATTTCAGAGCTGGTTTAAGATTATTTACAGTTGGATGATGCCTTTCCATGTGCATGTTTTGTACTAGATTACTCATTTCATATAATCATCCAGAGCTGTTGATCTAACTTTTTTTTTTTTTTTTTGCCTACTCATCTACTCTATCAAAAGCTTGGATTCATTCTGAAAGAATTATTGAGAAGTAGCAGCAATTCTCTGTCAAGAAAAGATCTTTTGGAAGCTATTTCAAGATATCTTGATCAAAGATCTTGTGAGATATCAAGTGGTTGTCCCAAATGCTCAAAATTCTGCATTTGTGGTGTAAAGAAAGAAGGCAATAGGATTAGAGACTACCAAAATGCTGATCATGTGGAAAGACTTGACCTTCAAGAAAAACAACTTGAGGTATGGATATTTTCTAGCTCTTAATAGATGCATCAGTTTTGTGATTCAATACAGCTTATTTTTACCAATGCTATCAATCAAAGGTTGGGATCACCTAATCTTGGACTTTGTTATGGCATACCCAAGTCATGTTGAACTTCATCACATCAACTGTACATTGTGGGACTGTGCCCAGGCCGGTCCTTTAGTGTTTGAAATTTCCTCATGAATCATATATACTTTCTTTTGACTTGTAATGCCAACATACTAGACATGTTTTCTGGCATTGAGTTGAGTAATTGTGACTTTTTGTACTTATCCACAAATTCTAATTGGTTTTGATTAAATTTTTTAGATTCATAATAACATCTTCTTACTACTCTGTATATTCAGGAGCTAAAATCAGTCTTTGACAAGACTAAAGATCAGATCCAATGGATTCAATCAAAATGGGATGAGGAACGCAACAGACTTGGTGAGAATCTGGAAAACTTTTTGGGTTAATGTTCAGTCTGTAGTAAAAAAGAATTGCTTGAAGTCACTTCTTTTATATTTTTTACCTTTTTACCTCAGAGCATCACATCCAAGGCCTTGAAATGGCTGCATCTTCATATCATAAAGTGCTTGAGGAGAATCGCATGCTCTACAACCAAGTACAGGACCTCAAAGGTTAGCTATTTGAGAGTGCTACTGTTAAAGGCTATATGGACTTTATTTGACTGTTGAAGCCTAATATCCTTATTAATATTTGCAGGGTGTATTAGGGTATACTGTAGAGTGAGGCCCTTCTTACCGGGGCAACCAGATGGCCTATCCACTGTAGACTATATAGGAGAAAATGGGAATATCATGATTGTAAATCCCCATAAACAAGGCAAAGATGCAAGGAGAGTTTTCTCCTTTAACAAAGTGTTTGGAACAAATGTTACACAAGGTATTTTATCTTTCCTGTCTAGGTTTCCTTTCATGACAGGTGGAAAATAATTTCCCCATGATGGTAATAGGAGTTTGCCTGCAATGGCTTCTTTTAGCAGGGCAATAAAATACCCAATTGGTGAAAATACACATGCTTTCCTCAAAATTAACCTCGGGTCACCATCATCAAAGCAATCTGGCTATTGCAGTAGTATAGTTGGAATATGAAACTTAGATCTTCTAAGGTTGGTCGGTACTACAACCTTTTTAAGAAACAAGACTACAGTATTTTTTCACAAATCCTGTATTCTTCCATACTCCACAGAAATAGCTACCATTCAGCCTCTAGTGAGCATTTACTCATGGGGAAATTGTCAAAAGGGTGGTTTCTGAAGCAAAACTATGCTATTTTACTTTTACCTATAAATGGGACCTGATTTTGTTAGGATCATATAGTAGTTTCTATCCAAGTTGCTGGTTGACTTCTCAAAAAAATGACTTCTCACATATTCTCTCCATTTATAGGATTTGGGTGGACATTTTCTCAATTACTTAGGCTTATTCTTTCTGTGCAGAGCAAGTGTTTGCTGACACACAACCATTGGTCAGATCTGTTCTTGATGGTTACAATGTCTGCATTTTTGCATATGGGCAGACAGGCTCTGGAAAGACATACACTATGGTAATATGACAGTTAAAAAATGAGAAGATGCATCATTTATTTTGTTTGTATGATGGCAGTTAAACTAGCGAACAAAAAAACAAATCAATTAGTATTTTCCAAGAGAAAGCAGTCGCAGGCTTTTTGCTCTATAGTTGAATTTGACCTATAACAAGTATCAATTTCCTATTGCTTGAAATGGATTGGAGATAATTGGCCATTCGGAACTGCTTTCTGTTTATCAAATCCCAAATTGAAGATCCTTTTCAGCCACAAAGCTGTGCTTTCAATCTCAGCTGATTGAGAAGAAGAAAAAGGGAAAAAAATGTACCATTTTTCAGTAGGTTCAAGGTTAGAGATACTGCATAGTTATGGAACAGTAGTAGTTGACTGGAATTGATTTATAATGCTTCCCTTCTACTTTTGTAGAGTGGACCTGATCTTACGACAGCAGAAACATGGGGCGTGAACTACAGAGCACTGAGTGACTTATTCCAAATATCCAACGAAAGGAGGAACGTCATATCATATGAAGTTGGAGTTCAGATGATCGAAATATACAATGAGCAAGTGAGGGACCTACTGGTCTCTGATGGGTCTAACAGAAGATATCCTTTCTAGTTTCAGCTCTCATCTATTTCAATTAATCAGCCATAATCCTCAGGAGGTTTTTAATTTGTGAGAAATGAAACACTAGTTTTCTTTAGGAAACTGTCCTTGTGTTTTATTCATTACCATAAGGGGAAGCAACTGTTCTTGCAATTGATATGGAAAAGCTTGCTACAGTCCCTAGCACTGCCTGATATATGGGAAGAAGGATTTGACTTTCAAGGCAATGGTGGTATAACTATAAATTGACATTTCTAAGCCCCTTTTAATGATGATTTGTTGATGGAGAGATTTGCAGACCAAATCAATTTCCAATTCTAGATTCAGCCCCCCGTTCAGATCATCATGCTGGCTATACCTAAATTTTCTTTATCAATCTTCATCCAAGTGTTTATCTATAACCAAGTGATCAAATTCTTTCAAGATTAAAATGTCTTCCTTCACTCCTTGCACGTTAGACATACGGAACAATTCTCAACAGAATGGTCTTAATGTACCTGATGCAAGTTTGGTTCCAGTTAATGGCACACAGGATGTCCTGGATTTGATGAGAATTGGTCAGAAAAACCGTGCTGTTGGAGCTACTGCACTAAATGAACGTAGTAGCCGTTCTCACAGGTATACCCTTCCTTTTCTTGTTAAGATGCATCAGATAGTGTAAATTCACAAGATTAAGGCACAAATAAATTTACAACATTAAGGCACAAACATGAATTCATATTTATAGCAGTTGACAAAATATTCAATAATCACTGTGTGCCGATCTTTTTTCACCCGTACGGGTGCCATAGAAATACTAAGTGAATTCACAGATCATTGGTAAAAAGTGGTCACTTGTCATGCATCTGACTTCCCAAGATGCATGGAATGTCAAATCAACATGTAGATCATAATGTTCAAAACCAAGTCTGCATGTTATACATAACTTAGATGAAAATTGGATCATATCATTGGTCCCAGTGATTTAACAAGTCTTTTCAGTATACATCTTATATGAAAATTGAACCAGATCATCTGTCACAGTGATTTACCAAGTCTCCATGTTTGCTCTTTGACTATGTCCTGATTTTTCACCAGATGATCTGTGTATCTTGAATTAGATATTCATGTGACAAATTCACATTTAGGCATTTGTTGTATGCAAAAATTTGCCTACAGGAAATGGCGGCTGAACATGGGTCATAGTAAAAAGAATGGGTTGTGATGGAGCAACAAAACTACACATGTACATTATCATTGGCCTATGATGTTTGTATGCATAAAGGATGCTCCAAATGCTTTGAACTAGAGGAAGAAGATATAATTTTCTTTTAGACAACTGGGTGTAATTTCTTTCCCTTTTTCTTTTAAAATTTCATATGATTCATTGAGGCTCACTTCTTTCTCCACAAATTTATTTTTCTCCAACAGTGTTTTAACAGTTCATGTCCAAGGAAAAGAACTAGTCTCTGGGACCATCCTCAGAGGCTGCCTCCATCTGGTAGACCTTGCGGGAAGTGAGAGGGTTGATAAGTCAGAGGCTGTTGGGGAAAGATTGAAGGAAGCTCAACATATCAACAGATCACTTTCTGCTCTAGGGGATGTTATCTCTGCCCTCGCTCAAAAGAGCCCGCATGTTCCTTACAGAAATAGCAAGCTAACTCAAGTTCTACAGGACTCCTTAGGTGGAAATTCAGCTCTTAGATAATAAAATATTGTTTCCTTTATCTTCTGTATATTTTCCGGGTATTCTAATAAAAGTAACTGAAACCTTCACACAACCAAATGCTTAATTTATATTGCAGGAGGGCATGCTAAAACCCTGATGTTTGTACATATAAATCCTGAAGTCAATGCATTTGGAGAGACAGTTAGTACTCTCAAATTTGCTGAGAGGGTGGCATCCATAGAGCTTGGGGCAGCTCGCTCTAATAAGGAGACTGGTGAAATCCGAGAGCTTAAAGAAGAGGTTTGCACTTTCTGATATTTTCATCCACCTGGTTGGGAATATTACTGTGTCCTCAATGGAACTTAATAGTGCTTTTTCACCTGTCCAGATCTCGAACCTGAAGTTGGGATTGGAGAAGAAGGGAGCTGAAATGGATCAGGTAAAATCTGGAGCTGTCAGTAGGACTGGTCAAGAGGCACAAAGGATGAGAGCAGTATCACCTTTACATGTACAAAGATATGGACTAAGTGCCAGCTTGAGACCTGAACTAAATCAGCGGCCTGTTGATGATGGTAAAAATTCTGAGGTAAGTTTCTTATGTTCTCAGAAACCTCCTCATTAGTGTTGTATTTTTTAACTGGTAAGAAGACTACTCGTGAGGATCATTATTATTTACATCAGAATGAAATCCAAATTCCAGGTTCGAAGCTCTTCTTCTGGTAAGCAAAGGAGGTATCGTTTCCCTTCAGCATTCCAGGACAAAGAATCAGATCCTAAACTTCCTTTCATTGCTGAAGAGAGCTTAAGAAAGATAAGATCACCATCCCCTCCTGTACGGAGATCATTATCAACTGATCGAGGTGCCCTCATCAGAAGCAGGCTTAAGCAAGACACCACCGATGAGCAGCCCGCCATAAGATTACAGTTTCCTTCCAAGGTTGCAGTTAATAAAGCTGTCACAGCAATGCCAGTGCTGTCAGCTAATGAGAACTCAAAGGCAAATTGCTGTCCACAAGAGCTCCCCAAACAAGAGAACATAACAGACATGTTGTACAATCTTCACCGAAACCATCCAAGAAAAGTCCATCCAGAACAAGAGGAAGAGCAGTTTAAGGCAGCACTCAATGTGAGGCAAGGTGGCATCAGAAAGAGCAAAGCTGAGAGTAAGTCTAAGCTCAAGCAGCAGCTGCCTGTGAGGATGCAGAAGTCTGATGTGGCATTGGCATGGCGAGCTGATGCCGACATAGGAGGGAAGGTGGAGGAGGCACGAAAGAGTGATTTTTCAGAACCTGAAAATGAGAATGGACTCACTGAGTCCCCTGCACTTGTTAGCTTGAAAATGAAGATGTTTCGGCAGAACTTTGCCAGGATTTCCCAGAATCTTGAACAAAGGTATATGCCTGAAAGAAGATAGTTAATCAATTATTTAGATTGAATACCCATTTCACATTCAGGCATCCTTTTATCATTATTTCTTTGGGCTGAACTGGGTGAGAAATTCCATTTTCATGCAGAGGATTAGTTCAACCCATTGAGCTTCTTCCTAACGGGAAGCATGAGAACAAACTTCCAAACGGCACAATCCGCAATGGCAAAGAAGTCAGCAACACTGCCATTCCTGATTTCCGACGAAGCCGATCTTCACCACGCGGAAAATTCACCATGTTACCGTGAGTAAGAGGCGATTTTTCACGCCCACGCATGATAAAGTATGTACAGGCTATTTAACAGTTGAACTCAGCATCATTTGCTTCCATCCAGAATTCCAGATCAAATGTAAAACAGTGCATTGCAGGTGATGACCCAAACTGGTTTTATTTGCGATTCTTTTTCTCGATATTTTTACCTTGTATCCTAATCATGTTTCATGGCATTTGAGAGTAAATTATCTGAAATATATGAGGGAATTGTTGTATTTAAAGATCATCTGAGCGTTACATAATTATATTTCTACGCTAAGGCTTTTGAGTTTGCTGCAATTTTACTCTTTTTTTTTTTTTTTTTGACTACATTTTTAGGCTTGAATCACACCCAATCTACAGCAATAGCGTAGTTGGGATTGTGGCCTAACCACCTTCTATATAGTCCCAACCATTAATAAAATGTGATTTGCTGCAAATGGCTGCGTAAAAGAGATCAGATCAAGAAGACGTTTGCACACTTTGTTAGTCGAATGCAAAAGGAAGCCCAACATACACGGGAAAAAAGAATACTTAAAGAGGTTTCTGGCTTTGGTTGTCCCAAATTCAGGGAAAGGCCCATTGAAATAGCAATTAGATCATTGAAAGATTACTTCAGTTCGTTTGCAAGTGCCACATTTGAGTGGATGAGTAACACATTCTTGCCGCGGACGGAGAGGATTCCCTCCACGCAAAGGTGGGGCTTAAAGAGCTCGTGTCGCAGAAAGAAAAAAAAATAAATCCTAAGGTATTCTGGGAATCTATGAAAACAGGCAAAACTGTTTGGAATGTGGGGACGTGGAGGACCAGCGGCGATTGCCTCTCTCACCCTTCAGTTTCGGACTGGCATGTGGACATTTTCAAACATCATTTCTCTCTTCATGGAAAGAAGAATTTCATCTCTAATCCCCACAACCAGAACGCAGACCATCTCCCACACCCAACGTCCATGTCCTGCTTAAGTTTTCCCTGTAAGAACCAACCAAGATTTCTTGTTTTCTTGAGAATTTGAGTGTGGGTCCTGTTGTTCTGTTGTGGGCTAAAACGACGACTGTTGATGGGGTACTGCAATCCGATGGGTTATGCTGAATCAAGGTAAAAATGCAATCCTTTGTTCTTATCTTCTCTCGGTGATGAGGACATCAATTTCATGCGTTGCACTCCATCGTTTAGTGGTATTTCACTGTGATTTGAGGATTAGCTGCTTGATCGATCGCTGGCTAGACGCGTTCATGCCTTTATGATCTGCACAGATTGAATGGATGTGCAATGACAGAGCCAAGTGGGTATTAATAAGCTTTTGTAAACTCAAAAATCTGAGCAATGAATTCGATTAAGACGAAGCGATCCATTAAAGACTGGTATTCAAGCCCATCCAATCCCGTTGAGAAACCGACCGAGGAATCTGTGGGGCCTAAGCAGGGCCAAAGCCAGAACCAGAGCCAATGCACAGTCACGTCCATCTACCAGACCAAGATTGCAGGCCTCTGCCGCCATGTGACTGTTGTATGGGGAAAGAACATCATGAACAACACCCTCCACCTCACGGTCGAGAACCCACAAAGCGAGCACCATTATACATGCAAGATTGATCTCAAGCCATGGCATTTCTGGAGCAAGAAAGGCTACAAGTCCTTCGAATTGGACGGAAAGCGCGTGGATGTCTACTGGGACCTTCGGATGGCGAAATTCTCCGGTGGGTCCGAGCCTTCGGGCGACTATTACGTGGCCATTGTTTGTGATGAAGAGGTGGTGTTGTTGTTGGGAGAATGTAAGAAGGAAGCTTACAAGAGGACTAAATCAAGACCTTCATTGATAGATGCTTCATTGTTGTCAAAGAAGGAGAATGTGTTTGGCAAGAGAAGCTTCTTTATTAAAACGAAGTTCGACGAGAAGACAGAGCATGAAATTCTAATAGAGAATTCCATTTCAGCTGCCCCAGAGCCAGAGATGTGGGTTAGCATTGATGGGGATGTTCTGATCCATGTGAACAACCTACAATGGAAATTTAGAGGCAATCAGATGGTGATGGTGAGCCAGGGCCCCATGCAAGTGTTCTGGGACGTGCATGACTGGTTGTTCGATAGCCACGGCACAGGCCATGCGCTGTTCATCTTCAAGCCGGGTGCACCGCCACCAACGGAGCATCGTAGAGAAGGTAGTGGCAGCAGTCATGATGGTGGGGTTGGTGAAGAGGTTGACGGCGGGGATTTGGAGGTCCAGAATCCTCCGGCAGAGCCAGAATTTTGCTTATTCTTGTATGCATGGAAGGTGGAATGATACAGACGCGAAGACAAAACCCGGACACGAATGCATTGCCTGGCAGCCAGGATTTGGCAAGGCAACGAGGACCCAGCAGAGATTATCATGTTTATATTGCCATTGCCCCTCGGATTGATCTTCTCGTTACTGCAGAATGTGACTAGAAGTTAGAGAATGGGGCCATTTGAGCATTGAAAGATGGATTCTCTGGTACCTATGCATGCTCTGTTAACCTCAATGAATATTTGATGCTGGGTAGTTTTCTAACATACATCCAAAAAATGGGCAGCCTGAAACATACTTCTAAAGCTCAGTGACTCGAATCAGAACTTGCAAAAGGTAGAGCTAAACTGCACAAGATGCCACAATCACTGATCTTCTTGGTTACTTATTTTTTGTACCAATTCTCAACAATTTTCTTACCTGCCACTTTCCTAACTACGTTAATAACAATCCCATCGAGACAAATCAAGTTTTGCAAATCCATTAACTGGCATTTATTTTCACATGAAAAAACTAAAATTTGCTCATGTATGATGGAGGAAGAAAAAGCCCAACTTTGATCATTGACAATTATTTTAGGCCACAACATGAAAAAGCTAGCCCTTGATTATATGCGTGGCATCCCGTATGAAAATTCTAAATCTATAAAAAATGTATATCTTATTTTCGGTAAATTATATTAGCAAAACTCTATTTCTAAATGGATTAGATAAACACGTATGATTTGAATGGTAGCCTTTTCTTATTGAACTTTCTATTATTTATCACTGATTTGATTTTAACTTATAGTCTATAGTTGGCCGATGGTATCAATCTATGATTAGGTGAATAACTAGACCACAAATAATTGCGATTGGCCGGCAAATTGTCATGTCTACAACGCAAGTAAACAATTCACACGAAATGGTACGATTTACGAGCAGTTTTACTCAAGGCATAGATTTATATATTTGCCTAAATGAATCTAAGTGATTTTTATATTTTATATATTTTCAGATGATGTGGTCCACATGAGGCTCTAATTAAAATGACTTCCAAGTATCCTAGTTAAATAGATAACAATAAATATAATAACTGACTTGAATCTAATCTCATCAACACATTGTAATAGACCCAAAATGAAAAGGCTCTACTAAGCTTTCAATGGAATCCAACTGAGGCGGACTCTACTAAAATCCGTAGTTCGTAGTGCACTAAAATCTCAATAATGCCTTTTCTTTTGTCCTTGTCTTTGAGCTATGCTAAAATTTTCTTCCTTTTTGATCTCTTCACTGCCCTTCGTAACTGCGAAAACCGCCTTGTGAGCAAATCAACCTGGTTTTTGGCCCATGCATTGAGTGATATCTAGTGAAATAAATAAACTGGAACTTGCAAGCAGAAGCCACCTCTCTTTATATATTCTACTTCATCTCAATTCTCTGAGTATGAAAGGACAACGGGTTCACAAAAATGAAAGCACCAAAAGAAACAAGAAAAATGTAAAAGAATAAAAATGAAAAAGAAAGGAAAAATTAAGATGGCTTTGCCAGAGAAGTCTTCGAAAAACAATAAAAAAATATAAAAGAATCTCTTTTCTTTTTCCAACCATGTGATCTCACAATATCCTATCTTACAAATGGGCATGTCAAGGATCAAAACTAGAAAGAATGACAGGAGATGAAAGCCCTCAACATCACCTACTAAAGCATCTCATTATGGAGGATGTAAGAGTAGAAGAAAGGAACTTCAGCCCTGCAGATCCACCAGGGAAATATGAAACCGCATAGTATGAAAGTGCAAGAACCTGGAAACAAGAAGAAAAATGATGTGTATTTTATTATGGACGGACAATTGACACCAGAGCAAATTTTGAAAATGAATGACAGGCAGCAGCCAGGATATTTTGTTCATTTAGGAAGCTTAGTAGTTTGACACCAATGCCACAAGCAAACACATGTGACTCCTGAAACACATGGAGGCATACACCCAAGCTATAGATAAATGCAATAACTTTGTAGGTTGCTTGAAAATATGTCACAGATAGATGCCACACCAGGCATGAATATTGAATACCGCGCATGAGGAGAGGTCACCACTTAATCATCTAGAACAACATTCATATGGGGTAGGACATATTATGAAAACAACGGATATTTTGATGTGTCTTGTTCCCAGTTCTTGTTTTTATCTTCTGGAGATGGTTGGCAGGTGCATACCATTCTTATTTTATTTAGGGCTAGCCAAACATTTGGGAAATAAACAAACCATACATTGAGCATTTGCTCAGAGCAACAAACTGCACATCCAAATAAATGTCTTTCCATTGACACTGTTCCTGTAAGGATGCAGATTGCTCAGATGGGTGATCAATGGTGATAGCAGGAATCACACAAATATCCGCCACCATTCAAACCCAGACTATCCATCTAACCTTTCATCAGTTGCACAATGTTATAATTCTTTACTATAATCAAAATTTTAGAATTCTCAAACAGGAGAATTTCCAGGGATGGCCAGTTAGATGATTGGGCCCACCAGTTTACAAGATTAGGTCAGAAGAAGTAACACCAGTCTGTAGACTCTGTACCATTGCCTGGTAAAGTAGAAAAGGAAAGAACTACCTTTCTTTCTATCAAGCATCAGTTAATTTTCTACTGGCATTAATCAGTAGTAGTAAAATGTGAAGGCAAGCTCTTTAGGTGAAAAAGGTGAATTGTGGAAAGGAAGAAGATGACCATGTTCACTGAAAAATGAATTGAAGAAAGGAAGAAAACAATCACATTCAATAGCATGTAATTATTCACATTACCTGTAATACAGAGAACACCACAGAAAGAATGTAGCTGTGAAGAACCATGGACACATACATAGTGCCCACCATGCTCCCAATAAATCCCAAAGTGAATGGAAGCCTCTGCCCCAAAAAAGAAGGAAGCTTTAAGTTAAAATGTCCAAGGGCAAAGTTGAAATGAACTAGATATTTTCCTGCATAAAAAATTAGACAATAGGAATCCCTGAATGGGCATTTGTCTCATTGCAAGGCAGGTGGCCATCAATAGCAATGAGGGATTCCATAGAAATCTGCAGGAATTTGGAATCCCATCCAACTAATATCTTTCCCTTCCCCATTAACTGTTGAAATTTGTGTGTCACTATTTGCTGGGTAGAGTTAATTGAAAATAGCAGATTTACAAATCAATGGTTAGTATCAAGTACATGGATTTCACACACTATGCATACTGTAGAGATTTTTCATTCTTTTTTCGTAATGAATTCATTCCTCATGGCTAGGAATGTGGAATAGATGCAGAGGTGAAAAGAAAAACTGAAAAAAATAAAAAAATACTTTGCTTTGGATCATGGTTCTATAGAATCATACTTAACCAAATCACTAGGTCTAGACACATGTGAACTTCGGAAAAATAATAAAAAATTAGTCACGACATATTGATTAAGTAGTTAGGACTGTGGTCGAGGTACCTTTCTTGATAACATGTGCAAAAGCTGATTCTTTGGACCTTTCAGTGCAAAGAAGGATCCAACAATAAATGCACAACCAGCAGTGAAACAAAGAGCAAACTTTTGAGGCATCAGCACCATGACTGGTAGGAACATGGTGAATGCAATGAAAATGAAGAAAATGCCAAATGCCAGGAACAACCCAAAGTACATAAGTGATTTTGCAGAAGGAACACTGCTTCTGGCCAACTGGAAGTTGCCTGGTGATCTCCAAAATCCTTTTGAAATTCTGGTGAAAACAAGAACAACATACAAAACATAAGGCAATATGTCAAAAGATCTTTGAAGCAACAAAGAGTGTGTCTGGATGAACTAACCAATTGAATAGCAGTACTAGGATGATACAGAAGAAATAGCCAAAGAGTGGTTATGATCCTCAGAAAAGAAGATGATAACAAGGAAAAGAGTGCAAGCAGAAAACAAATAGACCAGTTTACCCATTTTATGTGTCCCTAAATCAACAAATTATATTCTCTATCCTTGAATGAACAAGGAGACTTTCATCAAGGACATATTACTGATGACCCTCACTACCACAATTTATAATGTCTGCAGAGTCTCTCTCATTGGTTACCAGTGTTAAGTACTCGATAATGAGTAATCTAAGCCATTTGTTTAAAATGCAATCATTCCACTTTCTTCTCATTTCCCCTAAAAAAGTGAAAATGACGAACCTGGGTTCCTCCAGAAGAAGCCATCAAAATTTAGCATCTTCCGGCCTTGGAGAGGGCACTTCCAATGTGTTTGCTGAGTATCCAGTTCATCAGCTTAAAGAATTTTCCTCAATGTGATGCAACAAATAACTTCATACCTGAAGGCTGCTCAGGTTAGAAGAAGGGAATGGCTCTCAAGTCTCAACGGTGCCTCTGCACAGATTTATGTCTTCCCAACTTTCCACCTCATCAACCTCAAAAACTTTGAAAGCAGTTTTGTTTCTCAAAGCATTGCGAAGCCTCTTTTCTACAAGCCAATTTTTTCATGTCTTGTACAGATATGACCAATCCTTATTTTTTCCCTTCTCCACCCACAAATTCAAATTACCTTATATTTCAAATCTTAGTTGACCAAGGTAAAAATGCAATTCAAAATCTTGTTTTGAGCCATCAAGCAATCACTCAATAATCCAACATGCAGGTTGGTTTTGGTTCATGATACATCCAAACTGACGACGGCAAATGAGACCTTCTGATTCCCACCCAGCCAAATTCTAAACAATTACTAAAAGACTGCCCTTTAGAATGCCAAGTGTAAAGCCTTTCCTGATGCAACCAGCTTCTCTAGAATTTATAATGGGATGAAAGCACTACGAGGGAATGCTACTGCAATCTTTGCTAGCATGAGAAAAACTGCAACTTTTTCAGACAATATGTAAGATACGCTGCTCTTCCAAAACCGCACAGGTGGTGGAAAATCAAGCCAATCCACCAATCACATTACTGCAATCCAACCAAGAAAATCACATGCAATTCTGCAATTCTCTCTCCATCAAAGTAAACTCTTGCAATCCAATTGAATTTCGCATGCAAACATGGCACACGGCAAGCAATCACCAAAGAGCAAGATCAGAACAGAGCAAGCTAACAGCCTAACGTCCGATCAAACAGAAATCAATGCAGAATGAGATTCGAATGAGAAACCTTCGGATCGGGAGACTCACTTGCCGAAAATTCCAGACACCTTGCCGTTGGCGGTGCCGACGGCGGCTTCGATATCGAATCCGAGGCTGGAAGATCCAACATCATCGGAGGTGGCAGCGGCGGCTCTGGAGGCGGCGTAGGAGTTCCAGTCGGCGAGAAGAGAACTAGGGCTCTGATGCCTGGCGCTGCTGCTGGGCCCACCTACGAACCAAGATTGCGCGGTTGTCTGCATTCTGCATCAGAGAAGAGAAGGTCGGGGACAGATTTCTCTTCCGCATTTCGGCAACCGTTAAAAGAAGGCGAGTTGCGTCGGCATTCGTAACGGGTCTCGATCGGCGGATCTAGTCGCTTTGTGGTGCCCACAATTTCCTAATATTAATTAGCATTTTTCCTCGATATTTTATATGAGGACCGGATAAATATACAGGCAGCCAAGGCGGATGTCACGTCTATGATTTATTTGTTTTAGCAATAATCCATCTTCTCAATCTTTTTTATATCTTTTAATATAAAATTAGTATATTTTATCTTTATTTGCATCATTTTTACTTATTTTTATTCTTCTCGATTTTTGCTATTTTCCCTTTTTTATGATTTCAAATGCATCCTAAAACTTAGTACAGCCAAACTGATGAACCATCCTACTCTAGAAATTTTATTTTTTTTAATCTTTCATGTGAGATTATGGGGAATCAGAGAAATAAAATGAAGCTATAACTTTAAAACTCGTTGTAGGTAACTTGAATTTATTTTATTAGGATTCTATGCATGTTATTTTTGTCGGGTGTGTCATGCAACGTGACTTTTAAACTCGTCATCGTGCTGTGAAATTATTTTATTATTATTATTATTATTAATTAATTAAATTGATAAATTAGATGTAAAGTACACGCAAATCTCAGGAGGATTCTGCTTATGTCATCATGGAAGGAAGTTGCGTGCTAAGCCACTTATTTGAAATAATTCAATATTACCACTTTTAATGTGATTTAACACCTTGATTACCTAATCATTTTATTATTTTTATTATTATTATCTATATTTTCAAATTTTAACATTTCTTATTTTTCCCATATAAAAAAAAATTTCTCATTTAACTTTTACTTTATTTCTTATAATTACCTACTATAACATCGTATCCTTCGGCAGGCCAAATTCAGGCTGTCTGAAGACGGCCCCCTCTTCACCAAACAACCAAAATCTACTTCCGCTGGCCTCAACTGTTGCACTGTAATTCTCAAAATGCATTCCTCTATACAGAACAAATTGAAGAGAAACTTCTCCACATGCATTTTTTTTTTCCCTCAAGGGTAATTGCTCTCTGTGTGGAGCGGCTCCTGTCATTGCCAGTTGTTTATACATGAGTCAGGACTCTCCACCTCACATGATTATTATCTATGCAAAATTCTCCATAAAAAGTCACATGCTTTGGCCAAAAAATAGTAGCACTGGGGATCATGTAAAAATTAGTCTTCCCACAATTAGTCCTTGCATGATTAGATGAATTGGATGATGATAAGCTCTTTGGCCTGCTGAAGTTTCTCGTATTGGCTAAATTTGGTACTAGATACTAATACAAAACTAGTCTCCTAGGATACATGAGTTAAAAAGAGTTGAAACAAGAAAGGCTACACTCAACCAGTCATTTGCACATGCGAGAACAGGAAAGAGCTCCTGTAGCCTCTTACAAAATCTGTTGATGAAGGTCAGCTGCTTGCAAGGCAAGCTCAGCAACCATAGCCTCATCAAAGAACTTGTTGATACTCACATCCTCACTCATGCCCTGCAACCATTTAAAATAATTAATTAGCATCCATTAAAGTCTTCTTCACTGGTTATATGGAAAATGCAGAATAGAAATCAAGTTACAGAGATTGTTTATGATATGAGCATTTACAAAAATACACATACCTTTCGCCGCCTTGTTTTGACCATGAACTCGCGGGCCAGATGCTGAATAGGTGCAGGCTCAAGTGGTCGGAGAACTATGCTTTTGTCGAGAGGATCACCAGGAACAATGGCCCAATGATCAAACACTGAGAGGCAAAATGCCTGTCCCTGGGTATGGTACCGCAAGTCTGTTTCGAAACCAAATGATTCTATCACTGGTAAAAATGCCTGAAAATTGACAGGAATGGAAGGAATTAGAAAGACCAGAGTTGGAAAATAAAAATTGCCTGCTCATAGCCTTGCTGAACTTTCATATATAGGATAAGTTAATCTACAAATGTTTAACTTCATGATCAAATAAAATGCATTATAGGGAAAACTTTGCCACACCTTAACAATATAAGCAGGGGTGCCAGGCTTTGGGACATCAGCTGTCACATGACCACGTCTCCGAGACAACACGGTGTAGATTGCAGAGACACAATCTATTGGGGTTTGAATCTGAAACACCAAAGGAGAGAATGTCAGGCACCTATGACCAAAGAATTAGAACATCATGGCTTGCACAGACAAAAATCCATCCACATTTTTCCTCTTGGTATTTCCCCTCCCTTTTTAATTGCTATTTCAGTAGCAAAGGCAAGAAATGTCACCTCGACATAGTATACAGGTTCCATAAGCCTTGGAGTTGCCATGAGGAAAGCAGAATAAGCCACTCTCCGAGCTGTGGGAATAATCTGACCACCGCCTCGATGCAAAGGCTCAGGAGCAATTGTTGCATCAAGAATTTTGAATTTCACATTCCTGATTGGTTCATCACAAAGTGGTCCTTCTCGGGCACCCCACTGGAATCTACAGACAAGTTTATGTAATGATTTAGTGATCAAATATAGAGGAGAGAGAGAGAGAGAGAGAGAGAGAGAGAGAGAGAGAGAGAGATTGATCATAGATGCATTCAAATAAAAGCAGTGATGTGTATAATTGCATCCACAAGACCTAAAACACTTCATGCATATGCTATTGTGGCTACCAGGCTGCAGATCAACATCAATGGTACCAGGCTGCTCACTGAATAAGTCATGCCAATCAAACTGAAATGTTCCTTTGGAAGATCAACCAACTTTAGGGATTCTTGGATGAACATGCCATGGAAATTTGGAACGCAAATTTTGAGCCAAAATCCCTTTTCAGGCTGTGCTTGAATGGAACTTGCAAGTGTTCCTTTGAATATAAAGAAGAAAACAGATAATATTTTATGAGTTGCCAAGATTGATCTGCTAGAAGGCAGCAAGAAAGTTGAACAAGTGATAGCCCTTTGTAACATTTCAAAATCTGTCTTTAGCCTGCTGTCAGGCCTGGTCAAGTGTTGTTGAGCAATAGCCTACTTGAGCTTTTTTCTTGCAAGATGCCATTGATGAAAACAAAAGGCTTTTAGGATCAAATCACTTAATGAGATTCACGTGAGGTTCTTTGAATTCACCAGAATGGAATGATTAATCTTACCCCTGCACAATAGAATCCTTGACCGAATTCAGCAAATTCTTGTCCACTTCACTGGGGAGGGTATCATCCAGTAAAATATTTGGTCCCTGCAAAGTGAAAAACTTCCCTATGAACAACGGTAATACATTGCCAACATGCAACAATTATAAGTTAAGAAATGCAAGAAATGATCTATACAATCTTTAGAAAAAGTTGAAAGCAATGCTTTACCTGCTTATCAGGCCCAAAAGCCCAAATAGATCGTGCCGCAAGTAAATCCCAGTCATATCTGGTTTGAAAGAATTCACCTAGTTTCTTCCGAGGCCAATCAATGCTAACTATACCATTCTCAATATCCTCTGCCAGTCCCTTTTCCAATGGCTCTGCAAGCTGTTTGACATTAAATATAAACTGATCAGGCAGTCACATAGCATATGGACAGAATCAGATGAAACACACCATGCTGGCTGAGATAAACTGATTTTTCTTTCCCAAAGCATAATGGATCCTACCATAGTAATTTTATTCTTTTTGTTGGGTGTTTCTGCAAAGCACTTCATGGAGGAGGACTCCACCACCGTTTCACAGAATGTCACAACCGGATCAGCCACCTAAATCAAGTATCAAGCATATGTAAGACATTTTGCAAAAAGCATCTGAAAAGAACACTAGCAGCCTTTCAATTTATCAAATAGTGAGCATTAATTTAAATACCTGAGAAAGTATAAAGACTGAGAGATCTGTTAATTTGCAAGCACATATATCCTACTTCAAGCCAATGAAAGGTGGCAATTTCATGGAAGATCTGAACTGAAATTGTAGATCTTGATGTTTAGATGCCCTGACCAAAAATTAATCAGGCTGCTTCATTCATCAGGTGGACTAAACAAAATCAGAAGTTGATCACCAATAGACTTGAGTTTGTTCCTAATTATGGGGGCATGTGCATAGCAGGATTTACTGTGTACAACATTGACACAAAGGGGCAGCTAGGAAATACATAGATGTGGAATTAGTGCAATTAGCATCATTATCTAAAGCTTAGCCAACTGGGTCAGCAACATAAACCATGCTAAACACTTTGCTCTACAGATCAGACCTTGGAATTAGCAGCATTGGACTTCAAAATGGTATCTTCATCCCATAAGCGTAACTAAGAAAATGATCATACAGGTATAGAAGGCGTACCTTGACTTCAATTTCAGAATAAAGCTCTCTAAGGTCTTTCATGATAGAATCCAAGTACAGCTCTCCTGTCCCGAGTATTGTGTGCTCACCAGACTCCTCGACTTTGGTAATGGCCAAGGGATAACTCTTACTAATCTTTCGAAGTCCTTCTACCATTTTTGGCAACTCACTAGGATTCAAAGGTTCAGTTGCTGTCTTAACAACTGGAAGAGTATTAAAACGAAGAGGCCGAAAGATGTACACTTCTTCATCCAAATCCACTGGGCAAAGAGTTGCAGTCTTCATGATTGATGCATCTACACCTTCAATGAGAACCCAGGAACCTGCAGGTGCCTTACTGATAGGAATGCGGTACCGAGCTTGATAAACCCATAGCTTTGTTACTTCTTTAACAGTCATGTCCTCCTCATCATCTGGTGAATAACCTTCCCCAAGAACACGTACTTTCTGCCCAGTCTGAATAGTTCCACTGTAAACTCGACCAAAAGCATCGAAAACACTGCAATCAGATTTAGGGTAAAGCTTTGTTACATTAACCATGAGTGGGCCTGAAGGGTCACAGTCTTTCATAGCATCAACTATTGGTGAGTCTTGAGGCCCTGTGTATATGTGCTCTATCTTCCTTACTGCAGCATCCTTCGCAGATGGTATGTGTTCAACCAGCATGTCCGTAAAACCAGTTGCAGACCCAAAAACAGAGCTACAAGCCAACCTCAACAAAGGTCTTACATTAAGCCTGTATGCTGCATTACTAAGAGTAACACCAAGTTCAACAAGAGTGGCCTCCACACTCTTCTTATGTTCTCCAATGACTTGACTATATATTTTATACAGAGGTTCAAGAATGAACTGCACAAAAGATCTTTCACCGCCAGTTGCTGGAGGCTTCTTTTTGAAAACTCTGTCAGCAGGGTGAAAATACACATCTCCCCAAAGTTTTCTTGCAAACTTAGCAGCATCAAATGGAATCCCATGAAGTTTAACATAAAGTTTGGCAAATGATTGGAGAGTGAAGGACCAGCCTGCACTGGCACTGGCAAAGCATACATTTCCAGCAGCCGGGTCAACTGTTTGGATGCTTCCTGCTGTGGTAGAGAATGAAGAGATCAGGTCATTGATAACCTCCAATGTGTGCCTTAACTTGTGATAAGCATCAGCTGGTGGCAATTTAAGTTCTGTTATCAGTCTGTCAACCTAGAAAATAATGACAGAAGGAAACTTTCAGGCATTTACACAAGCATACAGCTTAAAGGAACAGTTAATAGCAAATCAATGAGTAAACAGTTTTCCTGAAAAAGAAATTAAACAGCTACCTTATTGATTACAACAACAATAGGAAGCCTTTCCTGAATAGCATGCCGAATAGCTCTCTCAGTGTTAACCTGCACATGAAAATATCAGCATATGGTCACACCAAAAATCAGAAAACAATTGCTGCGAAAATTAACTAGCATTCATCAGATATGCAACGCTATAAAATCCATTTAAAAAACAGCTTTTCCTCCTATTAGGGAAACATTTTATGCATGCTACTAAACTTTAGGTGAGTAGTCAGGCTCAAGTTGATTATTTGTGCAGGGTTCTTTGTCATTTCAAGATAGTCTCCAAGCAAAAAACAGACATTCAAAAAATTGAAATTTTCGGTGATTTTTTTTTTCTTTTCTAAGACAAGTACAACATCACTAGGGTTCAGAAACTGGACCAACAAACACATATATGGCATTGACTAAACTCAACTATGGAGCTGAAGAAAAAAATTCCCATAATCAAGCGAAGTTCACTATAACTGTGAACTCCACGTGTCTTCTGGCATCGTTGCAAGAAATGCAACCTGCCACAAGAGTACAAAGGGATTTTAAAATCCCTTTCTTACATGTAGGATGCCACCTGGCTCTTTGGAAGCAACACCCACAAACCCTTCACCTCTCGTTTTTCTCCCATGGCTGTAACCATTGCAATAGAGAGGGAAGGGGCACCCATTGCTGCCGGAAACCAGAAGAGAGAGAGAGAGAGAGAGAGAGAGAGAGAGAGGAAAGGGAAGTTGTTGTTGTCAGAAAAGGAAGAGTTACCCTGAAAACCCATCCCGCTGTTGTGCTCGCCAGAAACAAAGGAGGAGCCGTCGCCGGAGAAAAAGAAGAAGAAGAGGGGGAAATGAAAATCATGTCCTTAGAAGTCGTTCTCACAAGCAGTAAACCCGTCATTTTCCCTAAATTTCAGCAAGCCTAGCAAAGGAAATTTTAGGGATTTCATTTTAAATCATTAATTTATGCAAATGAATGTATGAGAACACATAGATGTATATTCAGTTCAAAGAAATAGGGCTGCCCCTTTTGAAATCAAAACACTTGCTAGAAAAAGGGGATGGGCATTGATAAGAACCCTATTTAGGAATTGATGTTGTCTTGAAAATAGAAGCTTATAGCTTAAAAATCTCAGTTATAAATAGTATAGTTAGAATTCTTGGCTTGCAATAGTAAAGCTGATTTCAATTAGCACACTCCATCTAGTTTATCATCTTGTTTTAGTAAATTCTAACTCTCATTAGTAGTAATAATCAGTAGTGGGTGGGCCATAAACATTGAAAGTATGTTGAGAATGTGATAATGAGTTTTCTATGCCCAAATGAAAAACCCAATTAGGATGAGTGAATCACGTATTTCTGAAATGAATTATTTTGTATTTGGTTGATTAAAATAGTGATGTGAAGATTGTTGTTCAAGCTTATATGAATGGTAAAGCAATGACAGTAATCCACCCCCACGCTTTAAAATACTAAAGATAATGTAAGAGAACTAAATATCGTGGATTATGTCAAGATAATCCAATGAGAAATAAATAGATAACTAAATAACGACAATAGAAGAAAATAACTAAAGTATACTTGGTGATGTATGGTCCAGGTAAAATCAAGAGTTGAATCAAGTTGGTAAACTTGTGAAAAATTGAAGTATTAAATAAGTTGTAAGTAAACTCTTACATAAACTATTGCAAAAAGCATTTTTTATTCAAATTGCATGTTTTCTTATATGTGATATTTTCATCCTTTTGATTATGAAATATTCTTATATAATGTGGCATTGGTTATTTTAATTGGAATACCATTTATACATGTCCTTTGATGAATTTTGTGAAATTCAAAATATATTAATTTATTTATCATGTTTTGATAATGTCAGTAGAATGGATAAACTGCATGAGTTGGGCTTGTTGTAAAAAGTGAATAGTCAAACTGGGTCAGTGTTGCTGTAATCACTGAGCTTGGGACTACATGGAACATTGAGCATGTAGCACGGCTACATGAAAGATAAATTATTTATGGCGATGCCTAAATTAGAGTCTCGCATCCATAGATGCATATGGCATACATGAATTCATTATACATGGACATGAATGTTTTGAAATTTATAAAGTAAGATGATCATATGGTGTTTCAATCCTAGACCAAAAGATTTTAAATGAATTTAAAAGAGAACATGTTTACTTACTGAGCTGTAAAGCTCATAATCATTTTGTTTTAGTGATCAAGCAGGAAGAAAGACTCCATGCGACGCTAGAGAGCTAGAAAGAGAAAGAGGAGTCAAGTTCAGGAAAATAATATAAACGTAGTAGTGATGCGTTATGAAATGCAAATTAATTAAATTTTGTACTTAATGTAAAGCTGAATGCTTATAATTAGATCCTGGCATGTGAAGGATTGTAATAACTTAGTATAATCTTTTGGATTATGTAATTTTGTTTCTTAGCTTCCAATGCAGTACATTTGAGATTGAACAGGCATACAAGTCACCCTAGTGAATTACCATATGTTCTAATTACAGAGGAAACTCTGCCAAAATTTATACTCGGTAATTGGGTGACCAATTTTAGTCAAATGATGTCCCTATTATTATTGATGGTGTGTATGAATAAATGGTGATTAAATGAGACTGGGGTGTCATAATAACTAATGCCAAAACTGTTACATACAAAAGAGCTCCAAAGAATCTTGAAATCTCAGCCAAATCTAATACTGCTAACTACTGAAGAGAGAAGCATGCGGGATATTTTCCTTCCTGGGTAACCACAGTTCTACTGTTACCTTCTGAAGAGAAAAGCACGCGGGATATTTTCCTTCCTGGGTAACCATAATGCTACTGCTACCTTCTAAGAGAGAAGCATGCAAGATATTTTCCTTCCTGGGTAACCACAGTGCTACTGTTACCTTCTAAAGAGAGAAGCATGCAGGATATTTTCCTTCTAACCAGTGTGTAGAGGGTATGTTTGAAAAATGAAATTTTAAGCCACGAAAAACCAGTGCGATGATTTTCATTCACCACATTCTGAAATAGGTTCCCACAACAAGCATTTTCTTGTTTTATATTGAATATGGTTGATTTCTTCTTTTATACTTTAATAAGTATTACTAACCAATGTTTGCAATTTCAAAAATTTCGAGCGAAATTTTGCTAAAATTTTTGATTAGGCATGTTAGCGAAATAATTTTGCCAAAAAATAGTGCATAATGTGTGGTTTAGGTGAAAATTTTGAAAAAATGGCGAAATCTCGTTGAAATCTCGCTAATCTTGCTGATATTATCGTTTATAGGGAAAATCTCGCCAAAAATTTCGGTGATAAATGGAAAATGCAAACTGAAAACGCTAAGTGTAACCCTAAAATTTTCAAAACACCTTCCAACCTCCCTAAAAACCATTTTCGGAACCCCGCTTCACAATTATTCAACAAAAAAATAACATTTGGGCATTCGATTTGAAAATCGAATAGCTGCGGTCACGCTATCCACGCCCATTCCAACCATTTTCAAGCTTAAGTCGATTTTTAAGCTTTGAAATCACAAATGAATGGCTCGAAATCCATTTTTGTAGGGACTTACATGGATTTGTGAGCTTAAAATTGACACAAACATCAGCAACTTTCCTCTCTTCTATCAGCAGCCTGACTTTTTTCCTTCGAATCGATCCTATTGCTTTTGAAATCAGTGTTGGGTGGCCTGACTTTTTCCCTTCAAATCGATCCCATTGCTTTGAAATCAGTGTTGGAGTGAACAAAATCCATTTTCAAATGGATTCATAGTGAAATCTAGGCTCAAAAGCATCTAGCATGGTGGGCAGCAACAAGCTTCCCGTCCAAACAATGGTGAAAGTCATCCATCTAACCCTAATTTTGCTGAAAACCAACGATGGCGCAATTTTAATCTAAATCATTCATAAGTTTTGCAAATTTTACCCATTTGTGCTCCCAATCAGCAGCAATAGGTTAGTTTTTGGCTTATTTTAATTTATTTTGAAGTAAATGTATATAATTTGTTCATAAGAATGGTTTATCATCATTTATTATTATTTTTTATAAATTTTCCATCATGTAAATTAAAATAAGTTGTAAATTGAATTTTTTCTATTTAAAATTTTAAACAATTTCTAAAATATATGAAAACAGATTTTTGAAAAATTTATTTGATTTAAATTTATTTAACAACAATAAATAAATAATTATATGGTGATTGTTTTATAATTATTCATAGAGTTAGCTTTTACCTTATACATTGATATTTTTGTAATTTAGTCATCTCGATGATGAAACTAATGAGCCTGCATGAGTTTCTTTTTCGTGGTAAGGTATAGTGTAACATAATTTCATATAATATGCATATATTTAACAACTTTTTATGACTTAAATCTCCCATTTAGTAGTGTTTCATAGTAAATATTTATTTTATCTGCTTTTGCATCATTAGTATGTTTCCTTTATGTCGTATATTTTAACATTTAAAGTGATTTTTTTTATACTAAATGTGAATTCAGATTTATTATGATTTTTTATGAAGTTTTATGAAATATTTTCTAATTTTTTAATATTTTAGCTAAATAGTTCGGCAAAATTTTGATAATTTCTCCGAAATTAGTGAAATTTTCCCTTTTTAACTTGGCAAAATTTCCCCT
>JAYJMB010052554.1:0-28693 GCA_036873735.1 Pouteria campechiana
CCCCCCCCCCCCCCCCCCCCCCCGGGAAGACGTTGATTGAGTCGCTCGACTCTTGATGCGCAATTTTTCAAGGGTAGTACTTCTAACATGGCGTTGTCCATTGGTGTTTGCGTGCGCTCCCGCTGAACATGCTTGCTTCCCTACGGATCTGATCTGTAGAGGTGTTCTGGGAAATTTGGAAGCCTGATGATGGATCCACACTTCTGAGGATTGACTCTGTTAACTGGAGCACTCTTGGGGATCCGTACTGCTTAGGCTCGATTTCGCCTTGACAGACTTCTAGCTCTCTTGGGCCAGTTCTGCAAACGGGAATGCTGTGGCGGATCCGTGTGACTTTGGTTTGATTTCGCTTAGATGGACTTCGCGTGACTTGATTCCGCTTTGAGAGACTTTGTGAGCTTTTGGACATGTTCCACAAATAGGGATGCTATAGCAAATCCATGTGACTTTGGCTCAGTTTTGCTCTAAGGGCCTTCGTGAGCTCTTAGACAGGTTCCTCGAATGGGAACACCATGGCAGATCCAGAAGCCTTAAACTTATAATGTTCTTTCACGCCTTTTTTAGTATTTTTGAAATCTGTTAGTGGTCACTTCATGACGGCTTTTATCAATACGGGCACGACTCTTCATTCCCACGACTCATCTACCTGTACAAGCTTTAAATGCGAAGGGATGAGAATGTAATGCCAGTTTCTAGTTTTTACAAAGTCCCAAGCTGATAGTTCTAATTTACACGAAACCCTAAGCAGTTTCGCAAGGGAGCGTCTATAAATTGCCACCGCAACAACAAAAAATCATTTCCTGCTCTTTTGTGCTTTTAGTCATCTTCCCAAGCTCTACTCTCCATCTCTAGTACTGTCTCTTTTGTTGGTTCTGTTTGTTCTATGGCAAAGCTAGATTCCAAGAGGTGTGGAGAAAACAAATTAATTATGCAAGTATAGAAAATAAATAAAGTGGAAGCACACAAACACATAACAATAAAGACACAAAGATTATAGTAGTTCAAGCAAAAATTATAGTAGTTCGAGCTCTCTCTTAGCACCTACTCCACTCTCTGAGGTTTTCCCAACCTTAGGTTCCACTATAACCCATGGAATCATAACCTCCCTTAGTTTTACGAGCTAACCAAGAACTCAAGAGTGGTTTTATGAGCTCATAAGAAACTCTATAACTGTTGATTTTTACTGAGCTGGCCAACAACTTATACAATCTGGTTTCTCAAGAGCTAACTAGCAACTTAACCTTTTTTGGTATGCATATACAATAAAATACTTCTAACTAGGCTTAGATGTACATACAGTTTAAGTTCAAGTGATAAAGATAAAATATTAAGCTTATAGTGCTTTCAGATCTCCCTTGATGATTGAGTGATGAATCTTTAAAGCTCTTTGTTCATTGAAACTTGTTAGAGAGGATGCACTTTTTTGGACTTTGAGTTCTTATATTTTGTTTCATGTTTAATCTTCTCAAAAACCTTTCTTTCTTTCTTTGGAACTCCTATTTATAAGTTCCATTTCAAACTAGTCATTGCTTCCCTGACTTTTCGACCATTAAAAATGTTTCTCTGTAAATCGCACGATGCTATCTCGTTGCGCCACTTTAGAGCCTCCAAAGTGACTTTCGGAGCCTCAAAAGGTTTGGGTTTTGTTAGTTGTGGGCACACATGCTTCGGCTCCTCCAAATTGCCAGTTTTGCGCCTTTGAAGCACCTGGACTATCCGAAGTCATAACTTCAGATGTCCGAAGTCCTTGTTTCTGCCCCAACGGCTCCTCTAAAGGTTTCTCTGCCACCGAAGCTCCCTTTCTTCTTTTTCGAAGCAAGTTTCCTTATTTGCCTCCGAAGCTCCTGTCTTCTCCTTCGAAGTCACGGTGCTTCCTCTAGTGCTTGTCAACGTTACCTCTGAAGTTCCCTTTCTTGCATCCAAAGTTTCTTCATCAACTACGAAACTTCCTTTCTTCGTTGACTCTGAAGTTTCAAAGTTTCCTTTCTAGCCAACTTCGAAGCTTCTCTTCAACTCTGAACTTCCATTCTTCTTGACTCCGAAGCTTTATCTTCTCAACTCCAAAGCTCTTCTTTTCAACTCCGAAGCTTTTCAACTCCAAAGCTTCCCTATTAACTCTGAAACTTCTTCTACTCAACCCAAAAGCTACCTCCGAAATTGAAAATCTTAGCAACATAAATATTAGCTTAAATTAAGTCATTAACAGGTTTTATTAATCATCAAAATTAGAGCCTTTAACTCAACATTTTATTCATTTTTGATGATGACAAAACTTAATGACTTGTATTAGAAGAGTGCTGGTTGTACTAATTATATTTCATTATATGTGATAATGGAACCGAAGACACTAAAATGAAAGTATTCTTGGAAGAGTAGAGTAGAGTGTTGACTCGAACCACTATAAAAATTCTTGTATCTTGATCATTTGTGTGACAACTACTAATTGCTTTTTTTTTAGTGGGACAATACCCATGAGGGCAGGGGTAAATTGTTGGGCCTTTAACTCAACATTTTACCCATTTTTAATGATGACAAAACTTAATGACTTGTACTATAAAAACAATGCTAATGAACTAATGACAACTCCTCCTAAATAACTTATATAATAAGTATAAGGAAGTCTAATTCATTTTAGCTTACTGTGCTAATATTGATCCACATATAACAGATTTTTTCAAAATTTCAACAAAAGTTTAGTATCTACTTCTTCTCCTTTTAAAATTATTTCCCTTAAGTGCAGCAAGTCTTGATATCCTTCCCCTTTTTTGTCATAATAAAAAAGGTCTCATAGAGGAGGGATTCTTATAGAATGCTAGTGTGAGGGTTTGAACTTGTTCTTCTTATATTGTTGCTGTAATGCATGATCCTAAAATTCATTTTCCTTGCTTCCTATATCATGCATAATCTAACAACTTTATTTATCACATTCAAACCAAATTCCATGTAGCTATCAATAACAAATTATTTGGTCCAAACAGTAAATGATTATTTGTTTAGCTCTTCTTGCATTTTTATATACAAGATGGTTCTCTTATAAGAAAAAAAGTAATGAAAGTTAAAGTGAAATGATATGAATGCAAAGTATTAAGGATCAGAAATACAATACCTTTACCTACCTAGCCGCATCAAACAAATTTATGTTTCTGTTTACCATGGTTGAAGAGCTGCTTCTTCTCCTATTATGGCTACAATTGGAAGGCAGTTACATATAAGTGAACTTCTTTTTCTACATTTTTATTTTCATTTATTTCCTCATCTTCTTCATGTGTACATTGTTTTATAGAATTCACAATCTTCTTCTTATTCTTCTTCTTCAATAGACTCTTAATCTTCTTTGAAAAAGTTTTTTACAAATTCTATATCATCCTCCCCCTCACTACATAAAGAATTTGCACTTCCATTACCATATACTATCTTAATCTTCTTTCCTTCCTTCTTATTCTTCCATACTTCATAGGTCATCAAAAATCCCATGAGTTCTGCAACCAAGAGCTTATTCAAATCTTTGGCTTCTTTAATTGCTGTGAATTGTGGCATCTAATCAGAGACCTTAAAATCTTTTTAACTTATAGTGAATAAAAAATCTCATGGCCTAAACTTTTTAAGCTATTAGTGAGTCTCCTAAATCTAGAAAACATATCAGATTTAGACTCATCCTTAAGCATGTAGAATACTTCATATTCCTAGACAACTAAACTAATCCTAGCTTCTTTAAGTTGACTTGTCCCTTGATAAACTGCTTGCAAATGGTTCTAGATTGCCTTTGCAGTTTTATATGAGGATATCTTCTCATATTTAAAGAGAGAGAAAGTACAATATAAAGCATTTTTGGCTTTGATATTCAATTAAACTGCTTTAATATCCTGGTTAGTCCATTTACTCTCCTTTGATGTAAAAAATACTATTCCTTCTTCTACGATTTTTCACAACTTATAATTATTGGCAATTAAAAATGTCTTCATCTTCATTTTTCAATAGCTATAATGCTCCCCATTAAAATATGGAGGTCTGATGGTTGAATGACCCTTCTTGATTCCACCAAAACTATTTGCTATACGGAATCAAACTTAGGTAAAGATAAAATTGTAAATCCCAATATTAGTGCCCTACTCTGATACCAATTGTTGGTTCCATTCGTTTTATAGCAAAGCTAGATTCCAAGAGGTATGGAGAAAAAATTGATTGTGCAAATGCAGAAAATAAATGAAGTAAAAGTACACAAACACACAACGATAAAGACACTAAGATTATAGTAGTTTGGGCTCTCTCTTGGTATCTACTCCACTCTCCAAGGTTTCCCCAACCTTTGGTTCTATTATAACCCATGGAATCATAACCTCCCTTAGTTTTACGAGCTAACAAAGAGCTCAACAGTGGTTTTACGAGCTCACCAGAAATTCTACAACTGTTGATTTTCACTAAACTAACCAATAACTCATATAATCTGGTTTCTCAAGAGCTAACTACTAACTCAACCTTTTTATGTATACATGTACAATAAAATGCCTCAAACTAGGTTTGGATGTACATATAGTGTAAGCTAAAGTGATAAAAATAAAACATTAAGCTTATAGTGCTTTCAGATATGCCTTAATGATTGAGTGATGAATCTTTGAAGCTCTTTATTCATTGAAGCTTGTTGGAGAGGATGCACTTCTTCGGACTTTGAGTTCTTATGTTTTGTTTCATGTTTAATCTTCTCAAAAGCCTTTCTTTCTTTCTTTGAAACTTCTATTTATAAGTTCTATTTCAAACTAATCATTGCTTCTCCGACTTTCCAAATGTCGAAAAATGCTTTTTTGTAAACCGCATGGTGTTGTCTCGTTACACCACTTTGGAGCCTTTGAAGTGAGTTTTGGAGCCTTGAAAGGTCGAGATTTTATCAGTCGTGAGCACGCATGCTTTGGCTTCTCTGAATTGCCAATTTCGCGCCTTCGAAGCACTTGGACTATCCAAAGTCATAACTTTGGATGTCTGAAGTCCCTGTTTCTGCCCCAACGGTTCCTCTGAAGCTTCCACGGCCATCGAAGCTCCCTTTCTTCTTTTCTGAAGTAAGCTTCCTTGCCTCCGAAGCTCCTGTCTTCTCCTCCAAACTCACATTGATTCCTCTAGTGCTTGACACCGTCACCTTTGAAGTTTCCTTTCTTGCATCCAAAGCTTCTCTGTCAACTACAAAGCTTCCTTTCTTCATTAACTCCAAAGTTTCAAAGTTCCCTTTCTTGCTAACTCTGAAGCTTCTCTTTAATTCCGAACTTCTCTTCTTCTTGACTCTAAAGCTTTGACTTCGAAGATCTTCTTTTCAACTCTGAAGCTTCCCTATTAACTCTGAAACTTTTTCTACTCAACTCCAAAGCTACCTTTGAAACTAAAAAACTTAGCAACATAAATATTAGCTTAAATTAAGTTATTAATAGGCTTTGTTAATCATCAAAACTAGAGCTTTTGACTCAATATCTGCTCTGGAACCCATTTTTCTTCTTAGTTGATCTTCTTATTTTGCCCTAAATGGCCCTTGAGAAGTTTCATTTGTGTCTATCAGCCAATTTCATGGAGTCTTTTTGACTCTACTCGATGCTTGCGGGTATGAGTTGGATTTTTCCTAATTTAACAGACCTTCCTTGAGATCATCAAAAAGGTTTTGTTTTTGTTTTCGTAGGGTCTCTTTAGGCAGGGTTTCTCCTAGATCAGGACAACTTCATCTCTAATCTCTTGAGAAACTACAAGATTTTCTCGGGGCAGCTAGTCCCAAACTCTTGGCGATATATAGCATCCCTCTCTCGATGGGTTCATAGCTTAAAGGAGGTTTTTGTCTTTTCTTTTGCTATGTTTGCTTTCATCTTTGGCCTTAGCAAAGCTTTTGGTTCTTCTCATTACTTTTACCTCATCCCCTTCCCTCCATGGAGAGAGTTGTTCCAACGGGTTTTGGACCCGGATGATGATTGGAAAAGTCATTGGGCCTGGGTCAAGTTCGTTAGAGGATTCCCCTTTCCCGCCATTTGGAATACTTACCCCAGACGCAGGATAGTCACTCTCTCCCATTTAGAGCGGTATAGCCTATACCTTATCAGGTATAGGCTAGTGTCTCTAGGTGCTTTGGTAGTGAATGATGTCATCACTACTGAGCAGTGTTGCCAAGCGGACATCCCGTGTGGCTTCCTGGATCAGGAAGTTCCTATTGCTGACCCTATCCCTTTGCGGACAGTCCTTCTTCTCTCTTCCCTGAGCTAAAAGTACTCATTGAAAGTGAGTATGAGCTCATTTCTTTTATTTCTTTTCTTGTTCCTTAGGAGGCTTCTTTTGTTGTGTCGGCACCTTCCGCTACGCCAACTCCCCTCGCCAAGTTGGCTCCTTCCATTGCCCCAGCTCCTTCTGCCACGTTCAGTCCCCCTATCATGTTGGCTCCTACTGTTGAAGAGCCGGGTCCCTTTAAGAGGTAGAGGGTTAAGGTCACTACAAGGAGGCGGATGCCCTCTAGTGCCTCCTCATCTTTTCCTTCTTCTAGATCCCCTATAGGGGAGCCAACAGATCCAGAACCACTCAATGTAATCCACTTTCCCAGTGGCGGTTCCTTTAGGATCTCTTCTGGTGAGAGCTCTCAATTCCCCTTATATTCTTCTCATTCCTCTTCTTCTTCTGAGATTTTTGATCATCTAGGGGGGATCGGCCCTCTTCTCTGCGTTTGAGACTGTCTTTTGAGGAGGTTCTTATCTCCACTCCCTCTCCTTTGGCGGCTATTTCCCCACCCACTGTATCCGCTCCGGTGGATATTTCTTTAGCTTCTCCTTTTGTAGTAGTCCCCCCACCATGTTCTGCTATCCCAGTTCCTTCAGTGCCCTCTCCTTCTCCTCTTATTCCCTCTTGCCCCTTAAGGTTGGCTCCTGCAGAAGATACTTCCCCAGAGGAGGCTATGGGAGGAGTGCCAGAGATCCAGGAGAGGTCGGCAGCGGCGGAGCTGCAAGAAGAGGTGGTGGTGCAAATGTCTCTGCCTGACACTGCTGCAGCCTTTCGTCCTTCCTCCGCCTTTGTCGATAAGTGTTCTCTCTTCTTCTTTTCTTTTTTTTTTTTAGGCTTGTTCTCATCTAACTGACTAGCCCAAGCTTTGAAGCATCCATTTTCTAGTCCTGGCTTGGACACTCCCACCTAGCACCTCCGTGGTAAGGCTTCAAGTTTGAGTGGGCCTGCTCCAGCTCCTGTATCTGGCTCTAACAACGGTTATGCAGCGTTTGCTAGTGAGAGTTTCTCTCAACCTATAGCTTTGGTTGGTACTACTCTTATTGGGAGGGAACCTATAATATCCCTGCTGGAGAATCCTATGATGATGTATGCCTTCATCACCAAGCTTGCGTGCCCTAGAGATCGCTCCCAGGTGAATGATTGCAGTTGAGAAGGCTTGTTGGTAGACTTTGCCTTGGATGTCATGCATAATGTGATTAAAATGCAAGGTTTTATTGATCAAATGGAGTAGGTAATGCAGCAGCTTGCCACTGCTCAGGACTAGCAGGACGCCACCATCATGGAGTTCTCCACTGCAATGATAGAGTTGAAGGACAAGCGAGTCCGTTTCAACCAATTAAAGGGGACCATTTTGGAGCTAAAAGCGAAGGAAGATGAGTTGCTGCAGTCCAAGTGCTAGAGAAGGCTGAGAGCACCCTTTGGTAGAGGCAGAGCGCGATGCTACGGTGCTCACGTAGAAGTAGGTTGAGCATTCCCTTCTCAAGATGGAGCCCGCTGTAGTGACAGGGCAATGAGAGGCCGAAGAGTGCCTGTTGGAGGCAAGGGCTGAGCGAGATGCTGTTGTCATTGCCATTAGTGCTAAAGTGGAGCAGCAGGCCAAGGTGGAGGTGGAAACTGCTAGGCGAGAAGAGTTCTTACGACAGGAGGTCAGTATGTTGAGAGAGCAATATCCCATGGAGATAACCCGGATCCGTCAATTATGCCTGGAGCAACTAGCAGTGGATCCAAAATGATAGGAAGCGCTATTGGAGCAGATGGTAGACTGCTTTAGGCGGGTGTTTAAGTCCTGTAAAAAGAAAATAACTAGAAAATTCCCCAGGATAGATTTATAAGATATCCAACCGAATAGGGAAGACTTGTAATTATATTCATTTGTATAAATAAAAAGTTAATATATTCTTTTTCTCTGGTTATGTCTCCAAAAACTAATGGACTACTTATGAATGAACTCATGAAGTTTTTTCTTACTTGTGTCTTTCGATGTTTGCCTGCGGAAGAAAGGGGGGCTACTTACTTGGGGGTTCAAGCTTTTTGGACAGGGGGCTGAAGTGTTATAGGCATTTGGTTAGGCGTTCCTCTCGGTTGAGCATGTAGCAGGACCGAGTACTCTTCCTGGTTGGGCATATGCAGGACTAGGACTTTCTCTCAGTCGAGCTGAAACAGGATTGAGAACTCCTCCCAGTTAGGTCAAAGCAGGATTGAGAACTCCTCCTGGTCAGGCCATAATGGGACTAGGAACTCCTTTCAGTCGGGTTGAAGCTGGACTAAGAACTCTTCCTGGTCGGGCCGCAACGGGACTGGGAACTCTTCTCTGTTGGATCGGAGTGAGACTAAGAACTCCTCCCAGTTGAGACCGAGAACTCTTTCTGGTTGGGCCGAATCGGGATCGAGAACTCAGTCGAGGGAGAGAATCATCAAAGATCTTTATTAATTTGCTGAACTGATTGTACATAAAAAGTAAAATTTAGAAAGAAATTTTACTGATAATATACTCTCAAATGCTCTATATTCCAAGCTCTCGGAATGCTCCTACCATTTAACCTTTGTAGTTGGTAAGCGTCATTGTCCAGGTTTTTGATTACCCTATAGGGGCCTTTCCAGAATTGAGCAAGCTTTCCCTTTGTGCGGGTAGGGTTACTGATGGATGCCTTCCTCAGGACCAAGTCTCCTTCCTTGAAGCTCCTTGTTTTAACCTTCCAATCATAGTATTACTCGACCTGGGCTTATTGTCAAGCCACCCTAGCTTAGGAGTTGATCTTTATTTCTTATAGCAGATCCAAGTTAGTTTCCAAAGCTTTAGTGTTGACCTCTTCATTGAAATTGGCAGTTCGGGCAAAAGGGATTTGCAGTTCTATAGGGATTACAGCCTCGGATCCGTAAGTAAGCATGAAAGGAGACTCGCCTGTTGACCTTTTCAAAATTATTCTTAAGGCCCAAAGTACTTTTGGGAGCTCTTGGCACCAGCTGTCTCCTGAGCCTTTCATCTTTTTTCTTGGGGTGGTTATAATATTTTTGTTAGTGGCTTCTGCTAGGCCATTTGTCTGCAGATGTGCTACAAAGGAGAACTTCTGTTGGATCCCATATAAGATGCAAAACTTTCTAAAAGGTTTGCTTTTGAATTATGTTCTGTTATCCTTGATGAGAACTCCTGGTACTTCAAATTTGCATATTATACTTTGCATCAGGAAGCTCTTGGTTTGTTTCATTGATATTGATATAGTTGCTCTAGCTCTGCCCATTTTGTGAAGTAATCCATTACAACGAATATGTATTCCTTCCTTCCGATTGTTGGGAGAAAGGGTCCCAAAATGTTCATTCCCCATTGATAGAAAGGCTATGGGTTGCTGATTGTTAAGAGCTGGGTAGTAGGTAGTCAAAGGATAAATGCATATTTTTGGCACTTGTCACATCTTTTGATATAATTTTTGGAATCTGAGGCCATTGCGAGCCAGAAGTACCCTTGTCTTCCTGCTTTGAAAGCTAGGGTCTTTGATCCTATGTGGTTCGAACACTCCCCTTTGTGTATCTATTTGAGGATTTTCTTTCCTTCTCTCTCAGTTACACATCATAGATATGGGTGTGAGTGTCCCTTCTGATAGAGCTTGTTATCTAGGTAAATAAATTTTATAGCAAAGCGTGCTAGTTTTTTGGCTTCTACCAGATCCACTGGCCTTTCTCCTTTCTTTAGATACGCATGGATAGGATCCATCCAAGAAGGTTCTATATGTTTAATCATCGTTTGCTCAATCTCAAGAACACTAGGGGCTAGGAGGTATTCCAGTAGAATAATTTTTTGCAAGAAAAAAGAGGATGTTGTAGCCAACTTTGATAGTATGTCTGCCTGCTCATTTTCTTCTCTTGGTATCTGAATGATCTTGGTGTTGTTGATCCATCCCAGAATGATTTTAGCAGTCGACAAATATTACTTCATGAGTAGCTCCTTGGCCTTGTATTCTCCTGTTAGCTATTTCACCACCAACTATGAATCGTTGTATATGATTAAGTTGTTGATTTTAAGTAAGTGGGCGATCCTGAGGCCTGCAAATAGCGCTTTATACTCAGCTCCGTTGTTAGTTGCTAGGAAGTAGAACCGTAATGCCTACTTGAGTGTGTGTCCTTCGGGGCTTTGAATAACGAGTTCAGCTCCAATGCTATCCTTGCTAGACGATTTGTCTACGTGTAGGCTCCAACAAGGGGAGGTTTCTGATAGCGGATCCTTATCTGTAGTGGGAGGTCTCGCTCGTGTTTCTATTGGCGCTTTAGGCATATCCACTTCTTGAGTGGAACCTGTTGTCCTTGCGATAGCCAGAATGGTTCCATCCCCGTTCATTTTGTTTGCCTTCCTTATGCATTCAACTAGAAAATCGGCTAGGATTTGGCACTTGATGACCGTCCTTTGTACAAATTCGATGTCGAACTCGCTAAGTTCTACAAACCATTTGATGAAGCATCCCGATAGCTCCATCTTTTGTAGGAGTGGCCTAAGTGTTTGGTCCGTGTAGACTTGAATCGAATGGCCTTGAAAATATAGTCAGAGTCTTCTTGTAGCTACTACTAGAGCATAGGCAATTTTTTTGATAGTAGGATACCTTATTTCCATATCTTTCAAGATCTTGTTGACATAGTATACAGGTTTTTGAGTTTGTCCTTGCTTTTTGAATAACACTCATGCTATGGTTTTGGGTCCGACAATGAGGTAGAGGTACAAGATTTCTCTTTTCTCTAGTGCACTTAGCAAAGGGTTCCGAAGGGATTTAAAATGTCATCATTGAAAGCGTACGATGGCACCATGGATCTGTCGTTTTTGTTGGACAAGGAAGGCATATTAGTGTTGCAGCAGAGAGAGGTAGCATTTGTGTGACCTTGAATGTTGTCGAACATCTTTGGACTTATTTGAAAAACGTTTTCACAGACGGCGCCAATGTTTGGGTCGTCCCTAAATAGAATGCTGATGTGGCTCACGAGAAAATCCTGCCTTGAATCCTATAAGGCTAGAACATAAGTCAAAGGATGCTAAGGGTATTCTTGATGTGAATACTCCAACACTCAAGTCAGTAAAAGACTATTTTAAAGATGATGAGATGGTAATAAGGGCTTATGTTTTGAAGTACATATCTAGGTATATTTATAGTTAAGTGTGGATATATAGCTGGAATACATAAATAGCCCATAAATAAGTGGGATAAAGATTCTCTTATGGATGAGGAGTTCAGAGGGATACTGACTCCCGATCTTATAGGATTGCGAAATAATTGAAATAGATCTCCTAAAAGTATGTGTATTACATGGATTGGTGCTAGCTGGGTAACTGAGTATATGGCTAACTGAGTAGATTTGTTAGAGTTTCCTGGCAAATAGGAAGGAGGAGCTAAGTCTTCCGGGTCTAAACGACAAATGCGACGTGTCGTCCGAACAAAATATTTCAACCGCAATACCTAGTGGGACGGGTTTGGTTGAGAACTGTATATCCCACCCGTGCGGTGGGTTCTAAAATCATGCCAAGAGCACACGGTGTACCTTTAATTTAAATTCCACTTTATAAAATATTTTAAAAAGTCATCATCCACCGCACCAAAAGAAACCACGTTCATGGATGCCCAAACAGCCGAAATCTTATAAAAAACAATAAAAGAAAGAAAATAAAATGATAGAATAGAAGGTTAAGCACGTGGGTAATATCATTTTTCAATGCGCCGAATTATATGGCCGACTGGACGGCCAAAAACAGGCTGCGACGTCACGAGATTTTATCCCTTCTGTCTGTTTTATTACTATTGTTTTCTGTCCGTCTGCGTAAGATGTAGGCACAAATCGACTAGCGGGTACGTAGTGGATAGATGATGGTGGGTGATGAGCAGCCTACTCACCCACGCCATCTTGAAGTAACGTCAAATTACTTCACATCAGCTCTTCCATCCAACAAGTTGCACCATTCACTGACGAACGTGTCGACAACCAACACTTAACAATTCCCGCTCATTCATGATAACCGTTCAACATTGACAACCCTCTTTCACATTCCACTCATGACTATTAATCCAATGACTTGTACCTGGAAAAGCGTATTAAGGAAGGTAAATCTATTGCTACCCACAACAGGTATATTGCCAGGATTAACTAATTAATTATTAAAATAGACACAAGTTAAAAAAGGAAAAAAAAATTCTTAATGACTGTATTTCGCCTCTTCATCGGCGTATCCATCGCCATCACTAAACACAATTCATGCACCCAATTTATAACCAAAATCCGACCAACTTGGTTTATAACAATGGCTTATCGAATCTCAATTAATCAAATCCAAGCTTCAATTTTATTCTATAGATAAATTCGAAATATAGATAAATCTAGTTTATAAACCCTTTTTCTAGCACAATTTTTTTTTTAAAGTTGGTGTTTTTAATAAACAAACCCGACCTACATTTGAAGCTCCGCAAAGGCTAGCCTTTAATATAAATTGGTCGTGTCACAATAGAAAATTTCGATCGGGATTGGGTTCTCCAATTAATCATTTCGAGTCTCCACAGAAATGCAATGATTTTTGTATTATTATCTATCATCTCCTCTGAAGATGAAGTTCTTGACGTGGCGATGAGCCGTAACAAAAAAGAAGAATCTAGCCTGAGCAGGGGTCCGAGAAACCATCATGACTCTACAATTTCTGTAAATTTGGTGATGCCCAAAGAAAAGAAAGAAATTAAATTTTAACTACCTTAATTACCCTACCAATTCAAAATTCTAAATTATTATCTATCTTTTTCGTCAAAAAGCATTTTATTTTTATCTTGGCATTATTTATTTTTCTTTTTATTTTTCTTTTACTCCTTTATACCCTACCTACAATTTTTTTTAAAAAATAAAAGCCCTTTTAATGTAAGTCTATTTTTCTCTGGTACATAGATCGATGTTTCATTTAATTATCTATATTTATCTTTTCTGTTTACGTTATTATCTATCATATTTAAAAAAAATTATCCATTTTCCATTTATTTACTCAATGAATAACATCTCGATTTCACTCCTAACATTATTACTTCTTCTTTTATATATGTTTTACTTTTCCTTCTCATTTATCTCTCTTTTTAACGGTTTTACCTCAAGCAAAGGAATCAATATTTATTAGCCGGCAGCGATTTATCAATGACAAAATCGACGGAGATATCAAGCTTTATCTCCCATAAGATGATCTACGAAGGAAACATCTCGACGGGTGTGGCGCCTAGTTCCTTCCAACATCCAAGCTTTTTAGGACAATGTCACATTAAAAAAAAGGCAGATATTAAATTCCAACGGTCAAGATTAACAGAAAAAGCCAACCCTCTTTGATGTGATGGTGCGCGTGTAAGCTTTCATGCTAGTTGGGCAATGTACGAGAGGTCAAAGTCAATAGGCCTTGTATTCGCGGGTTACCACAATACTATGTCGTCGTTTACACGGCACTCGTAATGCCAACGCCATCTCCTCGGTTCCTAAACATATTCGTCGAACCTGGCCAGGATTCCATCTCCCTTCTCGTGATCTTTCTCCCTCCACTGTAGATCTTGCCCGCCCTTTCCAGCTCATCCGCCATGTCCACGTGGAAATAAAAAGTCTCCCAAAATTGCATTCACTTTTTTCGTTTTTTGTTTTGTTTTGTATTTTTTTGTTCTCTCCTTTTTAGTGTATATCGAGGGGATTTTTTAAGGAGTCTTTCATCTTGCAGACTACTTTCTTCGAGGTGAGGGAATCTCTAAGCTTTCCTATTTTCTTTTTCCTTTTTTGATGAATTGTTTTTTGTTCTTTTTATTTAAATAGACTAATTTACCGATTTTTTTTCTTTTACCATTCATGCAAATTGTGTGTTTGTTGCATGCATTTGTTGGGCTACTAAAACTTCGCCTTTCGGATTTTTGAAGTGAGAGAATTGGTGGACGTTAAGTTAGTTGTTTAAATCTCTCTTTTGGAGTTCGTAGAGTGTATGAGAATTTCTTTTCGGACATTGAAAGAATGGAATCTTGGGTGTGAATCCCATGTAGTTTGTCATCTGTTTCTTATTCTCTTTTTAAAATAATATAATTTTTAAAAACGAGGGATTGGGTAGTTTTGATATTTAGCTTAGCTCATTGTAGATAACTTATAGAATAAAATCAGCTATTTTCTCTGTCAAATTGGAATGTGATCTCTTATTCCTAAATGAATGGCCAGCAGTGCTGGGTCGGCTTGCCTTTTTAGCTTTCTGATCCTGCAGATTGAGACAACAACGGTCGAAGTGCGAAGCCACCATGCGCATGATGAAGTCAAAAAGTGAGAAAAGAAAATTGGGTATTCTGTTCTTGTCATCAGAACATGGGAGGGCCCAGTTTTGACATTTCAAACATACCCCTTTACCCGTTGCTGTTGATGTTGCCAAAAACAAGCCAGTGTTGCCACCGGTGGCTGCAAAAGCCATGTTTTTAGTTACCCACGGTTGGAAAAGTCTAGATTTGATGGATTCTCTTCCTAAGCTTCCATTGACAAACTAAAAAAGTTAGTGAAGAAAGGGCATAAGCAAATAAACATACAAACAAATAAATAAAAAAGATGAAGACATCGGAAGAGTAAGCTAGATCACCACATCAGTTGGAATCATCGCATGCTATTCAAGAGCTTCCTTAATCATATTCTATTCATTTGCGTGAATGAGCAGTTTGCACGACCTTATAACATCAATCGTTCAGGTATTCATAAATCTGAATGTCAGATTGTCTAGTAGTTTTTCAAACTTCGGTTTTCTTTTTCTCCTCGTGCTGGCTGAGCATCTTGACTGGAATTTGTTACTAGTCCAAAGTCATAGCCATTTTATGGCTCCATGAAGAAGACAAGTTTGACTAAAAACATTCAATATGACTTGTATAAAGGGCTTATACATTTTAGTTTGTGGGTGAGAAGGGCCAAAGTTGAAGTTTCTGTATAACCTGGTAAGCTTTGCGAATCAATCATTGGCATATTCATAATCTGCATGTCGGTTCTAACATGAGCTTTTTAAACTGCAATCAGTTTTCAACAGGTAAGCGTCTTGATTTGGGGCTTTATTTTGATCTATAAATAAGTAGTCATTCTATGATTCCACATAGAGAAGACAAGTTCAACTAGAAAGTCTAGTGACAACTTCTGTAAAGAGCTTGTTTGTTTCGAATGGCAAGTAGCATGGGTCGACTTGTGTAATCTTGTGCTGTAATTTCTGGCTTTCTTTCAGCTAATTTTTCACTTGTTAGGTTTGTTTCTAGAATTATGCTCTCATTCTGTCAAAAAAAAAAAAAAACTACTATGTTTTTCCATACAAATGATTTGTTGTAGGCAGTATCGAACTGCAATCTGCATAGCTACCTGCTGATTTAAGAGTGCTTGATGTCATAAAATATGCTTCATGCACTGATGCACTTACAAAAAAATTGGCAGGCTTGGTTTTGCAGCCATTTCTGACCAGATTTTCTTTCCGCCATTCTGTGCTATCTAGGCAACTACTCATTTCTTGAGTTAGCTGGCGGAACGTGGATAACGATCGATCGTTCTAGATGGGTCGTTCTGTTTCGGATGAGGTTGGCAAGGACTCAGACGTTACAGAACTTCAATCCTCACATCCTCAGGCCAATGATTTGCCATCCATTCATAAAGTGAGGCTAGCCCCTAAGCAGAAACTCTATCAGGAGTTCACATATTCATTGAAGGAAACATTGTTTCATGATGTGTCCCTGCGCACTTTCAAGGACCAACCAAGATCAAGAAAGATTCTCCTAGGCCTCCAGTCCCTGTTCCCCATACTTGAGTGGGGGAGAAACTATAATTTACAGAAGTTCAAAGGAGATCTTATTGCAGGTCTGACCATTGCAAGTCTCTGCATTCCCCAGGTATATAGACCTGAATTTCAAACAGCCTTGTGTTTGTCTGTGTAGGAAGAGCTTCATTCCTCTGTAATTTTCTGTGTGTGCGCGCGCGTGCGTGTGTTGGTGTGGGTGAGTAGAAAGGTCTGCAAAGGACTAGGTGTTGTGTCATTTAAATAAAGTTACTTTCGGCGTGTCAAACAGGATATTGCTTATGCAAAGCTTGCTAATTTGGAACCTCAGTATGGGCTGTGTGAGTTCTAGTCCCACTCAAGTCAATTCATTGGCTTTCTGTTCTTTCTTCTTTGTTCTGTGTGTGCATAGATTATATTGGTTGGTAAAACTTTCTTTTTCCAACATTACAGACTCTAGTTTTGTTCCACCTCTGATTTATGCATTCATGGGGAGCTCACGAGACATTGCCATTGGACCAGTAGCAGTTGTGTCTCTACTTCTGGGGACTTTGCTACAGAAAGAGGTTGATTCTAGTACAAACCCAGTTGAGTACCGTCGGCTTGCATTCACGGCAACATTCTTTGCTGGTGTCACTGAAGCTGCACTTGGATTTTTAAGGTAATGGAAGAAGATATCTTGCAAGCTTTGTACATTCTTTATGTAATCCTCCATGATGAGTTGCTATTCTTGTTCATGAAACTGATGATACTTGTTTTGTACAGATTAGGGTTCTTGATCGACTTCCTATCCCATGCGGCAATTGTAGGGTTTATGGGCGGGGCAGCCATCACAATTGCTCTGCAACAACTCAAAGGTTTCCTGGGCATAAAGAAATTTACTAAGAACACAGATGTAGTTTCAGTGATGCGTTCAGTATGGAGTTCAGCACATCACGGGGTATGGAAACCAATCTTGAAAAACACTATTATCGATAGTGTAACTTGAATTTGAGTCAAAACACCACACTACTCAAACCCATCAACCACACCCAAGTTAAAAGGGTTTAAATTTACTCAGGCCACTTGACCAAGTTAATGATCAGCTTACAGAACTTAGTATTACAATTTTGCCATCTTCTTTTCCTCGTTTCCTTTTTTCTTCCTATTGATTGTTCTTTCTGACCACAACTGCAGTGGAATTGGCAAACAATACTCATAGGATCAGTGTTCTTGGCCTTCCTTCTGGTTGCAAAATTCATTGTAAGATTTTTTGTTTGCTGCCTATGAATTCGACAACACAATTCTCGAAGTTTTTCCTTCTTAAATAATTCAATCTTTACAGGGGAAGAAGAGAAAGAGTCTTTTCTGGGTGTCTGCTATTGCCCCATTGATCTCTGTTATTCTTTCTACTCTTTTTGTGTATATTACACATGCTGAGAAGCACGGTGTTCAAATTGTAAGTACTGAACTTTGTGGATGTAACAATCTCTATCTCATTTGACATTCATGGACTAATAGTGCTGCTAATATCTGATAGGTGAAACATATAGAGAAAGGTATAAATCCATCATCCTTAGACAAAATTTATTTCACTGGTGAATCTGCTGCAAAAGGTTTCAGAATTGGCGCTGTGGCTGGTATGATAGCTTTAACGGTAAGCCTAATCACCCTCTATAATCCTAAGTCACCTCCATAATCCCACAAGGTAATGCCAGAAAAGCGCACATACGGATCTGACCTTTCAGGCTGTTTCCAAAATCAGTGTATCAAGTCCTGAAAATCAGGCCTGTTGATTTGCAAGGCGGCTGCACACCTAAGTTGAACACAAGCCATTGGTCTCTCAAATAAGTGTATCCTGCCTAAAGACTAAAACACCCCAACTGGGATTTGTGAATCTCATTGTTGTGCCCACTTGATGAATTGTCCCATCTCATCTTTGGTGATTCCAAATTGAAGCTTCTCAAGTGGTATTCCTCAACTTTGAAAGAGAGAAAAAGACTCGAATGCTTTATGCTAAAGTTGCTGCGTGAACTTGACAGGAAGCTACAGCAATTGGAAGAACATTTGCTGCCATGAAGGAATATCAAATTGATGGAAATAAAGAAATGGTGGCTCTTGGGGTGATGAACATTGCTGGATCTATGACCTCTTGCTACGTGACCACAGGTAAAAGAGAAAATTCACTACATCTACATGTTCAACTCACACACTAAACGCTTTCTTTCTCAGTTTAGACTGACATTCAGATCCATTGCAGGTTCCTTCTCCCGCTCTGCGGTGAATTATATGGCCGGGTGCCAAACAGCTGTCTCTAACATTGTAATGTCAGTAGTAGTATTCCTAACTTTGGAAGTGATCACACCCCTCTTCAAATACACCCCAAATGCAATCCTCTCATCTATCATCATCTCTGCTGTGATTGGCCTAATTGATTATGATGCTGCAATTCTTATATGGAAAATTGACAAACTGGACTTTGTTGCCTGCATGGGAGCCTTCTTTGGTGTAATTTTTGTTTCTGTTGAGATTGGACTCTTGATAGCGGTAAGGAGCAGATGACAATCTCAAAAGTTCTTGCCCATATGCATAAATCTGTTGTAACAATCTCTTTCCAACAGGTTTCAATATCATTTGCAAAAATACTGCTTCAAGTGACCAGACCACGGATTTGTCTACTGGGTAACCTCCCAAGCACAACCATATACCGTAACATGGAACAATATCCAGATGCGAATAAAGTTCATGGGATGCTTATTGTGAGAGTTGATTCGGCAATCTACTTTTCCAACTCCAACTATGTTCGTGAAAGGTATTAACTCTTTTTCACTCCTTTGAGAGATTGGACAGGTTAAATTTTCTCCTCCATACAAAAGAGCTGGATTGTTAACATTGACGGTGTGGGTAGAACCAAAGTTACTGCAATTTGGAAAAACTAAATCATAAAGAATTGACCTGATAAAGCTCCGAATTGGCATATTTAACTCCAAAGAAAGTTACATTGATGGATTGTTAAATTTGCTGATCATACAATTTTAGAAAACGATTCTACAAAATTGCAGGCTACAGTGCATGGCCTTGCCTTTTTGTGTATGGTGATAGAATCAGATAGCCATGTCTCTTTTATGTCAGTCTCATGGCAGTAGTCAAAATTGTTTGCTGCAGGATCCTACGATGGCTGACCGATGAAGAGGAAAAACTAGAAGCAAATCATGAACCGAGAATCCAGTTCTTGATTGCAGAAATGTCACGTAAACAATCACAACCTGACTGTTAATACTGTATTGTAGTTGATGTGTTAAATTCATTCAGGCCGCAGCTCAGTTTGGACCACTCTTTTATATTACAGCTGTTACTGACATTGACACCAGCGGCATTCATGCCTTGGAAGAGTTGTATCGGAGTCTACAAAAGAGAGATGTTCAGGTAAGCAATTTTGCTATCACACCTATGCAGCTTATAGTGGCCGCCGGAGTCCTCAGGATTTGACAGATCCGCTAATGTGTCCAGTATGTAAAGCCGCTGCCCATCTTTTGGTGAGGCACACCATTAATCTAGCCTTAGCTACCAAGTCTAACAAATCCAAGCAAATACCAGAGGGTTTCAGGATCAGGATTAGTCAAAATCTCATGCTTTGTTACAAGTTGTGCAAGTCTGATACTTTGTTTGATGGAGAAGATTCACCCTCTCCTTCCTTTAACAGCAAATTATTTCTCTTCAATCTCTAATCAAGTAACCCAACCATATTTAAGAGCTTGTGAAGGGTATTACCACGATCCAAAAAGGCATCCTTGTAGTCCTGCTGTATCTGATCTGATAATAGAAGTCCGTGTATTCCTCCTAAACAATTCCTACCTAAATTTCCAAAGATCCAACCAACCATTTCCTTGTTCGAGCAAACATGATTCCGCGATTCCGGAATTCCAAAACTACCGATGAATTCTATCGGTATTCACACAAGAATGGCACTGCACTAAAGATAAGAATGCTGAAGAGAAGCAAGTTGGGAGATACCTAACTGAATCTCGTCCTCTGTTCTATGCAGCTTCTTCTAGCCAACCCTGGGCAGACAGTGATCGACAAGCTCTATGCGTCCAAATTCCCGAACCTGATTGGCGAGGACAAGATCTTCCTGACCGTTGCTGACGCCGTGAGGACATGGTCTACCAAAGCCAGGAGAGAACAAGTGTAAAAGAAAACATCAAACACAGCTCGGAAGATTTTTCAGTGAGAGAGAGAGAGAGAGAGAGAGAGAGAGAGTGAATGCCACCATGCAAGTGTAGGAAGGAGGAGGAGGAGGAGAGCTCTGGAAGGCAGCCTCGTAGAAAGAGAAAGGTTGTATGTATGTGCGTGCGCATATCCGAGTTGTGGAGGTTGTTAATGGATGATGACGATCATTAAAAAGTATATGAAAAATGAAAAAGGTGGAGATGCTCATTGCAGCACAGCATTGGCGCACCCACGAAAGCTGACGGGGATGCATTTGGATTTCGGAATGAAACCCGTTGTTTTAAGACTTTCGGAATCAGTCCAATGTAAATTTAGGATTTGGGATTAAAGCCCTCGCTTTAAGCTGCGGGGTAGCCTTTGTTGGGGCATTTCTAAAATTTGATACGCAGCCTATGAAAATGACATCATATGGTATGTGGACTACTTCGGGCTCAAAAATTTCGCATCGAATGTTAAGTAGGAGAAATCTTTAATTATAAATTTATCCACCCTTAATAATGCAATGTGTCTTTTGACAAGAAGATTAGAATGCATAATGATCCACAGTAAGCTATACTTGGCATGTTGGCTAAATGTGACACGAAATTAGAATTCTACATGGGATGTGTAGGAAATTTGAGTTACAATTTGCTTCCTCTTTAACCCTGCAAGGCGTCTTTTGAGACGAAAGCGTCATCCCTAATACAAACGATGCCCAATGATGCCCACCGGGGGCTGGGTTAGCTGGGGCCTGTGCAATTTAGTTAGTTTCACTGGGCGAACCCACTTGGGCTTCGCTTCGACCCGGCATTTCATAATTTATACCAGCAAGCGGGGAGGGTTGGGTGATTTTCTTACTCCTCTGCCCAGCTCAAATGGCTGGCGTGTTCCACTCCTTTAATCATCGCCTCATCTTCTCCATCTCCAGAGCCCAGATTATCAAAACAAGAAGACCCTGTCTTTTTACGCTTTCGCCCCTCGCGGACCTTCCCCTCTCATCTCATGCCGCCAAAACCCTGAACGTAAAAGCTCATCTATCCTCTCAAGGCGACGACACCACCATTGCCACTCCGGAAGAAAATTCCGGCACATCGACTTCCCATAGCTGTAATAGTACCTTCTCTTCTAGAGAAAAGACGCTGGTTCTTCCAACAGACGAGCGCTTGAGTTCTAACGCCGGGGCGGGATCGTCCGACGGTTCAAGTACCATTGCCGCCATCGTCACTTCATTGGGTGGGCGGCCAGGAGCCGTCGGGATCGTGCGGCTGTCAGGTCCGTCGGCGGTGGAGATTGCCAGCCGCATCTTTCGGCCTGCAAGGGCGCAGAAGAGTAAGAAAAAGAAGCAAACTTCGTCTCCTTGGAGCCCTAGAAGTCACCACGTGGAGTATGGGGTTGTGTCTGATCTTGGAGGAAACATCGTCGACGAGGTGCTTCTGTAAACTGAATAAAAATTTAAACTTTTTCTTACTTTTGTAAATTGCTTGATCAGGTCCAGTATTTTGTAGTGGCTGACATTGGTCTTTTGTAGGTTTTGGCAATACCCATGCTGGCACCAAGATCATACACTAGAGAGGATGTGGTGGAGCTCCAATGCCATGGTAGTGATGTGTGCCTGCATCGAGTGCTTAGAGCTTGTTTGGAGGCAGGGGCAAGGCTTGCAGAACCTGGTCTGTTATCATACTTTATTTTTATCCCGTTTTCTATTTTTCTGTTCAGGATGTATCCAGCTGTGTTGCTCTGTTAATATATGCCAAAGTGTCTGCTGCCAATAGAGGGTTCAAGCATAGCAGTGATACTTCTAGTCCAAGAATAAAATAAAAAATTGAGTACTTAGGTTCAATTATTTTTGTTGAGAGCATTCACATAGTGTTCAATGTCTAGTTTCATACCAAACATAGCGTTCATGGAACATTTGGGCAGTTCAGAATGTCTTGCATTTGGATGCCCCATGTTGTTAAGTTTACGTTGGATGCATTTACCATTTCTGATTCACTGCCCATGAGCCATAAGAAACTGACTTTACCATTTATCATCTTTCATGGTCTTTTAAGAAAGGGAAATGTTCTGTATCCCTATTCTCACCTTCAAATGACCTTTCTTTTTGAACAGCAATCATTATTTATTAGGTGGGTGTTCTGATGTTGCCTTATTTTCATATTTTTTATCAGGTGAGTTCACTCTCCGTGCTTTTCTCAATGGGCGCTTAGATCTCTCTCAAGCAGAAAATGTTGGAAGGCTCATTGCAGCTAAATCTGTGGCTGCTGCAGATGCTGCATTGGCTGGGATCCAGGTACCTGCTTGATCTTAATACAAGTTTTGGATTCCTGTATCCAAATTGGTTGTAAGAAGTTGAGCTTGATTTTTTCCCCTTTATTAATATTCTTTTGAAGACCAGAAAAACAATACAATATCTTCTTCAGATAATTGTTTCTGTTGTCTAATCGGTGGGCTTTGCATCATCTGTGACAGGGTGGCTTTTCTGCTTTAGTCAATTCACTGAGAATGAAGTGCATCGAGTTGCTTGCAGAAATTGAAGCTCGTTTGGATTTTGATGATGAAATGCCATCCCTAGATTTAGACATGTTGACAGACCAAGTGCATGCTATGGGGCAGGAAGTGCAGAAAGCACTGGACACTGCAAATTATGATAAATTTCTACAGTCTGGATTGCAGGTATATCTATGGAAATGTCTATCTTGCCCATAAATTTCCTTCCAGGATATTACTTAACAAAGGAACTTGAGAATATTTGATGATTCTTCTTTGAAGTCATCATGTTGGATTTTAGTAAACTTACTCTGATAACACACTTTTAGCATGTGCTACTTTCCACCTCTTCTTGACCATATAATTTCTTATCATTTTCCTTCCCATTTTTTTATTTTTTCTTATCATTTTCCTTCCCATTCTTTTATTTTAGTTCTAAATATCATACCTATAGCATATCCCTGGCTGTTTACACAACTGAGAAATTTCTCTGAAGGCGTTTTTAAAATTTTGCAGATAGCTATTATTGGGAGACCGAATGTTGGGAAATCAAGCCTCCTCAATGCATGGAGTAACGTAAGCTCCACTGTTATTTATCTTTCCATGAACTTTATTATTTGTTTAACAATTATTATTATTATGGTGTTGGTTGATGTTGTTTTTACTGCTAAACCTTGGTAGTGCCTTTTTCATGTTAGTCTGTTATTATTCAGACTATTCACCTGCATCCACTGACATCTCAACGATTTATCTTTACACGAATCCTAACAAGCTGACTCCACTGAAGGAAAAGCTAATGATGATGATAATGTCATTATGATCTTTTGTAGTTATGTTTGTGCTGTTGAAAGGTGTTTTTGAATGGGATATATGATACTTATTCTACACTTCTAGGTTGTTATGCATGGTGAGTTCGTAATATTTGTGAAGAAAACTGTTTATATATATATATATATATATATATATATATATGCTGGGGATTTCTCACTGAATGCTATTTCTTTTCCTAGCATGCAGAGTGATAGAGCTATTGTCACAGAGATTGCTGGGACCACAAGGGATGTGGTTGAAGCTAATATTACAGTTCATGGGATACCTGTGACTCTTCTTGATACTGCTGGGATCAGGGACACCGATGATATTGTGGAGATGATTGGTGTGACTTTATCCTCTCAATATTAATACTATAATATATGCACCTTATTGCATGATGCCCAGTTTGTTTTGTAAATCAACTAACTAATACTTTTCTCTGATAATCTTTCCATGCTGCATCTTATGGAAATTATCCCCCATGATTTGCTTTTCTTACTGGTTATATCTGTTCTTTCCATTTCTTTTCTCAAGAGATGATTTTTTTTTTTTTGCCTTTATCTCTTCTGAGACTTGTCATTCATTTCACAGGTGTTCAGAGGTCAGAAGCAGTTGCTAGGGGTGCTGATGTGGTTATTATGGCAGTAAGTGCAGTTGATGGATGGACATCAGAGGACATGAAACTCCTACAGAGGATCCAATGTAATCAGGTTTGAACAGCTCACTTCCATTTGTTGTTTCCTTGGTTTTTTGCAATATCGGACAAGCTAATTTCTGTCTTCTCAATTAGGTGCCTTTTCTTTTTGGAAATTGTGTAATGTTGTCTACTGCCGCCTGCTAGGGGTTGAACTGTTGAACCCTGGATGTGACATGCAATGGCATGCATCTCTATCATCCAAAAGTTTTGTGCTTTCCTTAAATGTACCTCCTCTGAATTAAATCACAAATACCAAATTGGACAGCACCACCTTCCAAATCTGAAATTTTGATCAACCTAACTGAATTGATGAGAGTCAGATTGTCTTTAAGATGATGACTGGGAGGTTAGAGGAAAGGGGTGAGAATGTTAATCAAAGGTTTCAGCCTTTTGATTGCTGTTCAAGAACTGGACACAGTAGAAAACAACTGTTCACAGTCATTTTAAAATTGATGGCTGGCTAGATTGCTAAACATTGGTTCTGCATATATGAAATCTGCAAAAGATCACATTTTAGTTGCTGATGGACCATGGCCTGAATCTTAAATTCAGTGGCAATCAATTTCTTGTTCTAAATTCTGTGGTGAGACAAGAACTCTTACGTCTGTTCTGATTCTCTAAACTACTTTGGTTTTTTTTTGTAATGCAGAAATCAACAGGTTCCATTACACCTGTAATCCTTGTAATTAATAAAATTGACTGTGTTCGATCTGCATTTGAGCTGTTAGAAAAGAACAGTGATGGCTTCAGCAAGTGTGTCCCAACATGTGCCCTCACTGGACAGGGTATACAGGAATTAGAATCTGCAATACTTGAAATCTTGGGCCTTGATCAGATCCCTGCAGGAGGCCGCCGGTGGACTGTTAACCAGGTAAAATTTTTAACCCCTTTTTGTTCCTCGATATCTTCTAGTTTTCTCCCTAGCTTTTATTTCCTAACCTAAACTTCTTGAATTTCCCCTAAAAATCTTTGATGTGTTTTTCAACCCGTTTTTAAGCTTGTTGGTTTCCAACATGACCCCAGGTGGTTGTCAAGCAACATGGCTATTGGATGCAATTTTGATCCATGTTGTCTTTGAAACCCATTTTTTCCATATCAGCGTGGATTGTGATGCATCCATGCAGCGGTTTGGATCTCCATCACTTTCAGTGCCAGCACTGACGGGAACTCCATTTTCTTGTGCAGAGGCAATGCGAACAGCTTCTTCGAACAAGGGAAGCATTATCGAGGTTGAAGTCTTCGATAGAGGAGGGTTTGCCATTTGATTTCTGGACCATTGAGTTGAGGGAAGCTGCATTGGGTCTTGGGCAGATTAGTGGGGCTGACATCTCTGAAGAAGTCTTATCTAACATCTTTAGCAAATTCTGTATAGGCAAATGATTTTCAATACCACCTCTAATTCTTCTGTAATTTTTTTCACGTTAACATAGAATGACGAAGGTGCTTGTAGCCATGTGAATTGACTTGTATGTGAAATTCTGACAGTTTCTATTTTCATGAACCCTTAATATGTAAAATGATAAGAAATTGAGGCCAGTTTTTGAGGCATTGAGTGGGGCAACTCAAGAAATCAATGGTTCAACAGAAACATGAGCAGAATTTTAGAGGTATTTTTATTGCAGGCCAAGGAATAAATTGAAAACATAGCATGTTGCTGTCCGATTCGAGCGTGATAAAGGCTCATTACTTCGGAATTGGCTTTAAGGGTAAAATGGATGATGATATGAGCGTTTGTTCAATCGATGGTTAGACCGCATCGCCCACCTGATTTTGGGATCCATATTTTTTCGTCCTGCCTTTTCGGTCGATTTGAGAAGCTTGTAGTGTTTAGGGTGCCTTTGGGTGGGACTCTTTTACAAGGGTGAAGAAGTGAAATATCTAAAAATGCTATGAAAAAAGGAGATAATGTGAGCACGATGGTGGTGATATGAGTGGAATAAAAAAAAACAGATAAAAGCAATGATGACAATTATTTGATGATGAGAAATACAGATAATAATGTAGAAAAATTAAAAGTTGTTTTAGTAATTAAAGATAGATAAATTAGAATAGATAAAAACGGGGTTTTTACACCCTTTTTACAGTTCTTGTAGTTTTAAGGAGCTTTTATACAACCAAACACTTCAAGTAAATTTAATGAGAATATAAATAATAAGTTGATATAATATTTACCTAAGCTTATCTATTTATCTATCTATCTATCTATCATCGCTCCTTAGTTTGCTGACATTACTGTTATTTATAATTCCGTTTCCTGCCATAAGCTCACTCAGAGAGATTAACGACAAAATGGCAAGAGGGGGAATTGAGCAAAGGCAATGGAAGAAACTAAAAGAGAGAAGATATTTAAGAGCTGTCTGAACAAGCAAGCTATCTAAATGTCTAATGCTATTTCTTTCTTTAGCCACATATTATATGCACAGGGAATTCTATTCTTCCTTCATGGACACATTCTTCTTTCTTTCCATACGTTCGTCGGACGTTCTCCTCAGTTCGCATAACTGCTCTTCTAAGACTGACTGAGAAAATCCCACCCACCCTTGGCCTTTCTGATTCCTACCCCTAAGTCAACTAAACCCAACTCACAATCATACTTCCTTCGGGCGATGGGATCAGAGTGTGTCTCGTAAACCTTTTGAACCTCGGCAAAGATCCGTGCGGACGACTCCTTTCTAGAAGGAGGGCAGGCGTCAGGATGGTATTGAGGGGCCATGCTTCTATAAGCTTTATTTATTTCATCGGCACTCACATTCTCAGATTCTAGAGACAGGACTTCGTGGTAGTTGGGCCCGCTTCTCATGGCCGACTTGGAAGCTCTGCATGAAATGATTTTGATCTTGCTATGGTTTTTCAACGTCCATAGCTCGCGAGATAATGCTACTGAGTGAAGCGAAATATCCATGTATATGCGTTTGTGTGTGAGAGAGAGGGAGAAAGAGAACTTTACTGTTGCTTTTCTTTTAATTTCTACCCAAAGTCAGCAAGAGTTCATTGTTCACGGAACCGCTGGCTTCCAAACGATAAAAGGGATAAGAGTACTGAAATTAATATGTAAAAAGTCGGTAAAGTATATCTGCTGGCTTTGTCTTTTATCACCTAAATATGGCTATTCCAAGTAATTATTATTTTCAAGAATGATTCGTTTGTTCAAATGAACCGTCCCACCAAATTCCATTTATTTATATTCCAAACCATTTGCTATTTGCATGGGTTAAAACATGCGTTTGTCACATATAGAACTCATTCACAACCAAGTCGCCTAACAATTCAGTTTCCACTTGCATTGCAGCATGTTGTTATGTGTCAAGATTTTAAACAAAACATAAAGGGATTTGATCTAGAATGTTACTTAACATTTAGAATCAGAGGAGCTTTACATCTTAAGCTCGATTTTGAAAAAGGCTACCTAGAAAGGATTACTTGAGCAAAGTGTAAATCATCCGAAAGAAGAAAAAAAGACTGTATACATAACTATAATAAATGATAAAATATACAAGAATTTGAACTAGTGAATGGCCAATTTCAAGTGTTTGGCCATTGAGGAAGACCTTAACACCGGAGGTCAGGTCTACAAATCTCCACATAATCTGTGGAGTAAGGAATTTCGTCACCGCCCTTTCGAAAAAAGGAGTTGCAGAAAAGGAACAAGGTACATGCAACCAAGACAGGTCATATCCAACTAATTGCAATTTCGTCGGATTTGGATACACCACATTAAATATCTTTCTAAAGTTTAAAAGTCTCTCTTTTCTTTTTCTTTTCTTTTTTTTTTGCAAACGTGATATTTATAGTTATCACTTTTTGTTATTATATATATATATATATATTAATGATAGCTTCCTATCTTTTTATCTAAAAAATATTTATTTATTTTTTTTATAGCTGATATGATCCCTGTGAATTTACCCATAATTTTTTACCGTAGTAGATACGGATACTTTTTCACGGAAAGAATGTGCAATATGGGGGTATTCGATTGCTGAGTGTAAGCTTTTTCGAGGAAATGAACTATACAGTAGATGTGGAGGTTTCATACGTAACATGCTAAAAACACCAAACAAGACCAACTTACGGTTGGTGAAATGCAATTTTCGTGAGCCTGAAAACCTGCCTATACGTGTAGCTAAGATGTCGATATTTTATAAGCTAGCGCAACTAGTTAAAAACACGCAACAAGACCAGGTTAGGTTTGGATGTGTAGAATTATGTGCTACAGGCAATAAAACAAGCACGATTACTTGAAAATAGATTGCTGTCATCCACTTATTTAACTTATTAACTCAAAAAACAAGTATTTTTCTTTCAAACGCTCAAAAAGCAAGTGAAAGAACATATTGATATACATACGCGCGTGCCGTGGACAATCATCACCAACATGCTTTCTTCCAATAGAAAATAAATAGAATTCCTCTCACACCCTTAGGTGACAAGAAATGCAGAGAAATATAACTAGCTCGACTTGATTACATACATATCTCCACTTTTCCTAAACTTATAAACAGCACGGGCAACTACAAAAACTT
>JAYJMB010052565.1:0-26589 GCA_036873735.1 Pouteria campechiana
TGGAAAAATCATGGTATAATCATGTGGATTTATGGTGTAAAGTGGAGTAATGACCCCAGGAGGGCGGGGCGTTACAAATGTATGGTTGAAATTTATGATCATGTCAGTGTAATAATGGGGTATTATGTGGATGAAATTTATGGGGACAGATGTGTATGGTGGAGAAGTGAATACATTGCCATCATGATGCAGTCACGGTCCTGGGGGGGAGCCTGTGGAGTTAGAGTTGTTGTAAAAGTGAATTATGGAGTGTTTTATTTCTTGTTTATGAATTTTAATTGAGAAAATGTATTATCACAAGTGTTGAATGCTTGTACCCTAGCTGGATAGCCCCATTTTTAAGTGAGACTCTGTCTAATTTTCTGTAGAAATTTGGTAAAACAAGAAAATAGTATCAGAGAAACCCCACTTTGGAAGTTGAAATTTTTTATGTAATTATATAGAGGATTTATAGTGTAAAATGTAGTAACGGCCCTAGGTGGGCGGGGCGTTACAAAGGTATAATTGGCAGATCAATGAAGGGTGTCTCCCAATCCACTTGTGAGCCTTCCTGTGATGAAAGAGATGATGAAAGGCTTGATAACTCTGCCCATATCAGTGGACAACCTTGTCTAAATAGCATAGTTGAGAAGGGCTCACTTCCTTATAACATCAGAATCATGATTTGAAGGCAATAATTTAGCTAAAATGAAATAATGTCAGGCCTTACTTGTTGCCTCCGAATGCCCTCTTAGGAAACTAATTACTTCTGAGTTTTTCACATGCTACTTGATTGAGTAAGGTAAGATATGATGGCATTATAGTCAGGTCCTTGTTCAACCCATGCCGAATATTCATCCTCTTCAATGTCTGCCAGCTCATAAACTTGGTTGATGGCAAATCTGTCAAAAGGGACCATCTTCCCATGCACCAATGCTCTAAGCTCCCTTAAGTTTGCTTTGAACTATTCTTGGGCATTGGCATAAAACTCCCTAACTAGTGGCACCACTACCACTTCAGGCTGAGCTATAAAGTGCATCCAATGGCGACCTTGAATAAAATCGACTATATTACTATATGTTGTATCGAAGCCCCCTTCTCTTATTCCTTCTCGATCCACTAGAGAGTGTCTGAAGATGTCTTTGGCTTAGGCATTGAAGAATGTGGGTTCAGGTGGTGCATCAAGTTTTCTTGTCTGCCTCTTCCTTGAGGGGTCTAGCATAAGTAGCTTTCTTTGAAGGAATGGTGACAAAATATAATGAAAGCAGTAGCAGACCAACTTGAGCAACCAAAACTAAGCAATTTTACCAAGCTTCCTCTTGAACTAATCACACAATTCCACTTCACCATGAAATAACAACAAGCACTAGCAAGAATTTATGCTTACACCACAAGAAAAAGGTCTCTTGCTTCACCAAGCCATTTCATCAAACATGTAGCATGCACTTTGAGTTTTCTCCATGGATGCCCTTGATAGTACCTTCAATTCCACTTCAATATAGACCCACTCTTCTCACATATACTCTTACAGCATTTTCCAATCAAAAACCACACATAAACTATCTCAAGAAATTCATCAAACACCTAGTGTGTACAATATCAAGAAAGCGCCCATACACAAAAACCCTTCTCAAATTCTCCTTAAACCACCACAAAAACTATCCAATCCACCTAAAATATTAATATAAGAAGGATTGAGATGCAATAAGTAGCTTACTTATGATTCCAAGAAGATGTGCACAAAGTTGTCAAACCCAACTTGAGACAATAGTGAAGAAGAAGATGAATAGAGGAATGGTTGAGATGAATCCAAGGAGGGAGATGGATGGAATAGAGAAGATTTTTTGGGAATACATCCTTGAGTTTAGGAATGATGGAGTGGGGTTTAGGGTTGTGAGGAGAGGTTTTGGAGAGAATGAGAGGGAGAGAGAGGAGGTCACATGAAAAAGGGAATGGCAAATAACTCCCTAAAAAAAATTGAGTATGGCTTTAAGTGGGCGGACGATGGTGCCACCTCGTTGCCTTTGCTCTTCTTTTACAAAAGGGTTTGGCGCTGGTGGTGCCACCTCATTGCCTCTGCTCTTCTTTTACAAAAGGGTCTAGCACCGATGGTGCTAGGCGGTGAGCTGGCACCACCAGCACCATCTTGTTGCCTCCTCTTATATTCTTTGATTTTCCAGCGTCGGAGGCACCCAGGTGCTGCCTCCATGTTATTTTTGATAGTTCTTGTTTGCAATCTATCACTCTCTTCTCAGAACTTAACTTGTTTTGCTCACCAATTCCTTCATTCATAAACGTAACCTACTAATCACAAAATAACAATGTATTAAGTATAGCAAATAGCAAAATACCAAGTAATCTAACAACTTAATAACCAAAACAAGTTTATTTAAACTAATGCAACTAACATGCTTTATTGATGTAAGAATATAACTACATCTAAAAAATTGAAATAACTGAAAGATTAAACTGCATGGGTTGCCTCCCAAGAAGCACTTTATTTAAAGTCTCAGCCCGACTATGGCCTCTTATCTTTGAAATGGAATTTAGATTTTCTGTGTTTCGGTTCTTTGAAACTTGGTAGTGGCTTGGAAAATGTCAGTGCTCCCAAAATATTGTTGAATGATGCAATATCTTCTAATTCACCTCCTTCAACTGTGCTTATGGGCTCTCTTAAAAACTCCATCTTTCCATTCACTCCATTCATCTTGAGGCCCTTCTTAGTCCCGTTAGACAGCTCCATGTCCTTGAAAATATCAAACTTCATAGTATGATCTTTGAATTGCATGAGCGTGTCCTCCTCCATACCTATAAAAGAAGAAGAAATAATCATAAGAAAGCATAAATCATTGCCTATAGATTTATACCTTAAAGAATGAGGCAATTGCTTAAGTTTAAATTTTTCTTTGATCTCTTCCTTTTTTGATCCTTCATTCGAATCTTCAATCATCTCACCAGTTTTTTCTTGTGGAAAAACATCTAATGCTAGAATTTTCTCATTGCCATCGTAAGGTTTTTCAATAACTTTCTTTAGCTCCAAACGCCCAGGAAAAGGAACCGGTGGATGATAAGTTGGTAGTGGCTTGTTGTCGAGTGGTAGATAAAGAATTAGAAACATAGTTGTCCTCGTCATCTACAAAAACATCAGAATTGTTATTCACATTGCCACCTTCATCATTCATCACCTTACCACCACTTAAACATTGTGATAAAATTAGCTTACTCAAGCTAACTTGATGGCTTTCTAGTTGTGTGACTCTGCACAGCCTCTACAATCTGACCCAATTGTGTCTCCATCTTCTTCATGGATACTTCCATGATATGGAATCTTGAATCAATGTTTTGAAATTTAGTTGCATCATTTTGTAACTAGGTCTGTGTTGCTTGAATGAAACTTTGCATGGTTTCTTCAAGCGTAGGCTTCTTCGATTGTGGTTGAAATGAAGTTCCAGCTTGATTTTGATTTCTTTCATTCTTCCAAGAGAAGTTAGGATGGTTTCTCCAACCAGGATTGTAAGTGTTTGAGAAAGGATCATTTCATGGTCACTGGTTGTAGAAGTTCATTACATTAGCTTACTCAACATCACCTGCAAAATGTTTATTTGTAGGGTAGACATTAGGGTAGACATTTTTTCCCATTGGCATGGGTGTGTTAGTCCGTCATAAAAAATTTGGTTAAGCAACTCAAGTGGATATCTATAATAAGGGCATTGAACCAAAATTGCTTTAAACCTTTCCCATGCCTCATGGAAAGCTTCACCATCTAATTGAGAGAAAGTTGTTATTTTGCTTCTCAATTCTGCAGTTTTAGCATGAGAGTAGAATTTTGCAATGAACTTATCGTAAACTGCTCCCCATGTTATTTATGAGCCAGGAGTTACTGTCATGAACCATATCTTGGCTGCATCTTTTAGAGTATATGGAAAACATCCTATAAGTAATAGATTTTCTGTTAGCCCCTACAATAGAAATGTTTGGATGGTTGCATAGAAATTACTCATGAATATCAATGGATCCTCTGAAGCTATCTCATGAAAAGATGGAAGTATATTAAAATGAATATGTTTTAAGTCATAATTTTACCATCATCATCTAATACAATGCATGAAGGTAAAATCCATATAGTAGGGCATGCAATCTCTTTCATTAATTGTTGAGCCTGTTGTGCTTCTTGAGGCACTTGGTTCCCCACATTGTTGACCATGTGTACTTCTTCTCCTTCCCTTAAAGTCTTTGTTTCAAATTCCACTCGTTGGTACGATCATTTAATGGAAACAGAGTTGGATTCAGAGATCTCCTTCTGTTCATTCACAATACTACAACAAAAAGAAGGAAATAATTAAAAATAATCCTATATATAATTATATACAAAAATAAAAGAATGATTGTAACTAACCTTAATCAAATCAATTTGGAACCATTCCTTGGCAATGACACCAAAAACTTGATGGTTCAAATTATAATTTCTCAGAAGTGTACAGATGTATAGCAGTATAATGTGCAATGCAAGGGTTGATCCCATAGAGAATGGTCAAACCAACTTAATCAATTTTAGTTACTGAACTCTCCTAGCCTTAAAAATAATGTATTTATAACTATATGGAGTAATGATTTGTATAATTTCAAAATTTTAGAAATTTAATGGAATGAAGGAAAATCAATGACTAATAATAATGCAGGGAGATTAGTAAGATGTAAAGGTTTATGGATCTGATTTCACCACTAGATGATACCCCCTTGCTAGTGGAATGTTGGATTTAATGCCTGGCTTGGGTTCGTTCTTTCAAAAATAAGATCACTACCATTAGGTGTGCGGGTTTAAATCAAGTATTTTCACGTGTTCCAATTACCTATGGTATGTAGCATAATTAAGATGAAAACCCGTGAAGCTTAAGAACATAATAACCAAAATAGCATGGTTTAGCACATAGTGTCTACCTTAACCATCTATCCTCTTCATTCAAGGGAGCTCATGGTTTAGCATATGGTATCTACCTTAACCATGCTTGGATAATTAATCTAACTCATAATGTTAGTGATCAAGCAATAAAATAAATTAAATCATTACAAACAACATCATGAATGAAACGAGATCATACAATCATTAATAACCAACAATCCACATAACAAAGAGTATCAAAAAGGGTTACATCTTCATTATAGAAAAAGAGATTTAGTTCATAATAAAAACCAAAACAACTCCCTTTGACAGGATTATCACAATGATGAACATCCTTTCTTCCTCCTCTTGCTTCCTTGCAATCCCCCCCCTTTTCTCCACAAGAAACTTCAATAATTTGCCCTTAGAAAGAACTCTTAAAACAGAAGTGAAAGAACCCTCAGAAATCCTAACTTCCTTGCTTAAAAATCCTCTCCACACACTTAGAAGAAATCCTACTAAAATTAGGCACGCCACTGGCACCGGTGCCAGTGCCACTTTGCTGTCCGAGTGGTGGTAAGAATGGTTTCCAACATCGGTGACGCCAGGTGGGCTCTTCACTTGCAAACATGGACTTTGAGCTCTTTTTTAGCTTTCATCTTTTCCATCCTTTAAGCTTCATCTTTTTCTTTCATTTTCTCTTCTTTTATATCTTCAAAACACCTTGAAAATTCAACAAATAAATATGAAATTCATTCAAAGGAAGTAAGGATTTCCAAATAATTTAGCTTAAATATAAATAATGTAAGTAAATAAAATTCAGTTATCAACCGTTGGAGAAAGATGTTCTTCATTGAACGCAGAGAAGAAGGTCGATGAGTAGGAAATATATATAGAAGACCATTCTGATAATCTCCCATTTAAAAACTCCATCTTTGAATTAATTATCATATGCTTAGAGCTATTTTGCAGTGCCAACCTTAACATAGAAGAAGGTGAATAGCTACTTTAGGCAACTGACAAATGTGGAAATGTTGCAGCTCTGACTTGATCCATGGTTTTGGAAAGAAGACAATAAATTCTAACAAACTAAGTTGCTCCAGTTTGTGTGGTGCTTCATTGAATTTATCTAAAGTTAATATCAGACAAAGTCTCTTCATCTCCTACTTTTTACATAGTTGATTCTAGAAGAATTTGGACTTCTTTATTTTAAGACATGTTTTTTGCTCTTTGAACTTCTTCTTTCATTCGTTTCCTTTTCATTATTTCTTTGGATAGTATGATATTTTGAATAAAGTATTCAAATTGATATCTTTAATCATATTTTGAAATTTTTGTAACTTAAACTTCTTAAAATGTGGTAGATGGTTAGAACAAATATCTGTAGTCCTACATTTGGAAATTTGAATGAGTTCTTAATGTTTGATTCTTATTTAGCACTTAGAACCTTCAAGCATTTCATCCTTCTTCAATAGATTATCTATTTTTACAATCTAGAAAGGTTATGGATCACTTGGAATAATATTATTGCAAGATATAGCTGTTACAGAGTATTGGATTTCTGATATTTGAAAGCAACAAATTTTCACTACAGCACATTACTGTAATTGCGTTACTCTAGCAGATCATGTAGCACTTCTTCTATTAATTCATTTAATGTAAGTATCAAATAAATCTACCTACTTAAAAAGTTTGTCCGTGGTACTATAGTAGAGTTACTGAAGCATGTTACTGTAGGAATTCATCTATTACTTTGACTAAAGCTTTGTCTAAGACAAACTTCATCTTCCACTTCATCTGAAGCTTTGTCTGTAGGTACTGTAGCAAGTCATCTATTACTTCATCTACTAATTCATTTAAAGCTTTGTCTTAGATGAACTTTGTTTGTTAATTTATCTAAAGCTATGTTCACAGGTACTATAGTAGTGTTACTATAGAAAATCTTTATAGTAATTCATCTATTACTTTGTTTGTTAATTTTTCTGTAGCAAAGTTACTATAGCAATGCACTTGCACTTGAAGACTTGAAGACTTGTGACATTTAAAGGTCATGCTAATGAGCCAATAGCAAATTCCTCCTATCTAATTGGAATGTGTAATCCTATGGAGTTTGATAAAGATAAGTCATGACATATGATGCTATTCTTCTCTTAGATGCAAGTCATGACAAGCATCCTTCCTAATACCATCCCAATTTCTTAATCAAGTCTTTCTACATTGTTCTCCCCCTTTTTGTCAACATCAAAAAGGTTAATTAAATGAATGAGATATGTCTCCCCCTTAATAGATAAAAGATAAGATAGGTAAAGGCAATCAGAAGCATGGTATGAGATCAGTAGTTTCATCCAAAATATTCTGCTATCATTTGTTGTATTAAAGCACATAAAGCAAAAACATATAAAGTATAATCCATTCTTTCCCAAGTCTTCTTTCATTCGAAACTCTCCTTTTTTGTATTAAGGTTATGACTTACAAATCTACATATGTCTCTCCCTATTTGTTGAGTTCCTAAAGATTTTATAACCACATATGGATCTTAGTCCCATACAAAGCATAACCATGAGCATGAGATAAGATTAGTTTACAACAATATAAATAATAGATTCATGTCATGAGCAACATCCAGATTGTAATTGAAGTTTTGAAGATATGTAAATAGTTTTCAAGCATACATCAATTCATATATCACTTCAAGGATGTATCAAAATCATAATTCTCAATTAAACACAAAGGAAACTGAATTGATAGTCATATTTCATAAAGAAATTATATAAGAAACTTTACCACGTAATCTCAAGAATGAAAACATCATAGTTTTAATTAGATAAGGTGACAAACACACAACATTTCAATCATTCAATAGTTATAATATGACAATCCATGATCCTAGTTGTTGTGTTTGTTTTTATCATTAGTTTGTAATTTTTTGATGTTGTTCAATGATGGCAACACTGAATTTTTCTTAATTCAGATTGGGATTTCTATTATTTTGATCATTAAGTGATACTTTGTACAACCCAAATTTCTTGTGTTCCTTTCTTAAGATGGTAGACTGAGAAATATAACTATGAAGGTAATCTCTGCTTGCGCCTTCCAAATTCATCTATAGCTCTCTATGGATAAATTAATAAATGAAGACAATTCGTTTGCTATGAAGAAACCTTGTCTGCACTATTAAGAGTTGTCTGTAACTTTCAACAGACAAAGCTACTTTGTCTGGTGAACAGTAACAAAAGAACTTCATGTGCAGCTCTACAATTCATTTGTTACTTATCACAGACAAACTAGAAGACGAACTAAAAGCTCTCCAAATCCCCAAAAAAAGGTGCTTAATATTTTTTAGCTCTTTACATAGTACATCTTCATATGATATACTTGTGAATTGAACATTTCTTAGGCTTTCTCAAGTTCCTGGAATTCACATGCTTAGAAATCAACAACTTTATAGATATATCTTTAGGAATGTTGATTTCTTCTAACCTAAACTTTGGATCATTAAAAGCAATTAAATTTCAGTGCTTGATCCAAGGGTGCTTCAGGAAAAATACTTCTTTAATTCATTTGAGATCAAATTTGCAGGAAACATCATTATTTCTTCCTGTAAGGCATCTCATTAAGAAACTTGCATAGAGTGGGGAAGTCTGAAATAGATGTCACTTTTCATGCTCACTCAGACCACACTCATTCAATCATCTTTAGAAAGTTATAAGCCTTTTGTATGTCCTTCTATGCTCAATAAGTGTTTTTCCAAATTTGTTTATACCATAACTTATACACCTTATCAATTGAACAAATCATTCAAGAATCATATTTCAATATTCAACATAGGATTTGATCACCAAAGAATTTTATAAATGCAAGGTGGTACATTTAGGCAAATTATGGTACTTCTGGAGTTAGATTTGGAAATTATGTTCAACATCAAAGTTTTATCCTTTGTTCTTAGCTTTTCAATGCATTAAGAATCACATGATTCTTATTTGTATAAGAATGTTATGACTAGAAAACTATAGATGTCTCCAGTAGCTAAAACTTAGTTTGAAATTTCACTTTGTCAAAAAGGTGTCACTTTGAGGCCCAACAACTCATACAAAGAAGCTAGCTTAGTAAAATTTATAAACATAAAAGTTGTCTCCCTTTCAATTTTCTATCCAACTAATCAAGAAGCACTTAATTTCAAGTTCATGTGAGAGAGTTATTATCAAAATATTAAAACTACTCCAGGTGATGCAAAAATTGCAGAAAATAGCTTGTGATGAAACAGACTATCGCATATTATTTGACTTTCCTCATTATATGATTTCAAGTTGTGTATGTTCAAACATTGCAGTCATGGATAACAGGAATAATGAATAAAGTACAATGATTTATGATATGGGCATAACTTTTAAGCATTCATAAAGATTTAAGTTATTTTGTCAATTGTTTCAATCTTGGGAATTCAAACCTTAATGATGATTACAGAAGGAATGACTAGGCATAGATCAAGACCTTAAACCATGAGGTTTCCCAAACAGGCTTGACTATGCCTTGGAAATGTAATATATTAAGGATTAGTTATTTTACATATCATCCAGTATCAAGAAGCCATTTTTCCTTTAATGGAGATTGATAGATTTTCTTTTCTTCATCTTCTTTCTTTTTGTTGACTTCCTCAAAATCTTTGCTTTCTATTGCAAGTCCACCTTCACAGATTTGACTTTCTTCATTCTTTTCTTTCTCTGCATCACTACTTGCCAAATCTTCTTCTTGAATCTCAATCTCTTCTTGAGATTTCTTCTCCTCAAAATGTGGTTGTTGTTTAATCTATAGTGCTTTAGCTTTCACAGATTGATCATCTTTCTTCTCTTTTTCTTTGTCTTCATTTTCTGCACTCAATTCAATCTCAATAGAAGAATTAGTAAAACTTAGGTACAAATCAATTTGCCACTTAGAAATTATCGATAACTTATCTAACATTTTTCTTGCACTCTTACAAATTAAGATAAACATGTAAATGGTGGGGCAGAGAGCATGGAGTAAGGCATTCATTGCCTTGACATTTTCTTACAGTGCTCTCACTTCATCCTCACTTATGCTAATGAAAATGATTTTCCATAGCTGAAGATTATTGGTTATAAGATGTATTTCCATCCAATCTCCTCTTCTATTGTGCACAATCGGATCCATCATAATATGGAAGTTGGGAGGTGGAGTATTTTTCACAGAACATAGAGGGTGATAGTATTGGGTTGACCATAGGGATCTCTACATTAGTTATATAGCACGCTCTAATACTACTTGTTGGTTCCCGTAGGATGGCTATACCCAAGAGAGGAGAGGTGAATTAGGTTTATAAAAATTTCTTGCTTGTCCCTATTTAACTAATATCCCCTTTTCCATGCTTATGTGCAATACAATAGGAGATTAATGAGAAAATAATAATGTGCAAGGAAAGTAAAGCAATCACAAAAATAGCACACACAATATTTTTATAGTGGTTAGGGAACCCCATCCCTATGTCCACTCTTCCAAGAGCATAATCTCCTTATGCCTTGGGTTCCACTATATCCCATATAATGGAAATATAATAGTGCTCCCAACACTCTTCTAAATTTCAACTCTAGGGGGCATAAATAAGTGTTCTCAATGCTCTTCTAGATTCCAACTCTAGGGGGCATAAACTAATGGCCCTTGTCTCAACAAATAATCACAGCCCTTCTTGAGTCCAATTTAAACTATCAACTCAAGGCATTTACAAAGTAATGGATAAAATAGTTTAAGCATGCTTTTATAAATATATTAATGAAAACACAGGGGAAGGCTTAAGGATTTTGTGGCTCTTTATGTTGCAGAAGCTCTTCCCCTTAATATATGAGTAAGAAGGCCTTGAAGATTTAGAAGATTAAAGCTCTTGAATGGATATTTAGAAGTTGAAGCTCTTAGCCTTGGGTGGAAAGTTTTGCAGAAGATTTAAGCTCTTGAAAAATACTCCTTCACCTCTTTTAAATTGTCCCACCTCTTCTCCTTAAATAGCTTTCTTGAAACTTGACCGTTGGAGAAAAATGATCTTCATTGAATTAGACACGAAGGTAGATGAGTAGCAAATAAATGTAGAAGATCAGTCTGATAATCTCCCATTTGAAAACACCATCTTTTAATTAATTCCCATATTCTTAGAGCTGTTTTGCAGTGCCAACCTTAACATAGAAAAAGATGAATAGCTGGTTTAGGCAGCTGGCAATGAGGAGATGCTAAAGTTCTAACTTGATTCATGATTTTGGAAAAAAGACAATAAATTCTAATAAACTAAGCTGCTCCACTTTGTCTGGTGCTTCATTGCATTTGTTTAAAGTTAATATTAGACAAAGTTTCTTTCTAGCTGGACAAAGTCTCTTCATCTCTTACTTAGCTGGACAAAGTCTCTGCGTCTCCTACTTTGTCCATAGTTGATTCCAAACGAATTTGAACTTCTTCATTTTCAAATAAATGTGTTTTGCTATCTAAACTTCTTTTTCCATCTACTATCTTTTCATTATTTCTTTGAATAATATAAGATTTTGAATAAAGTATTTAGATTGACATCTTTAAGCATATTTTAAAATCTCTGTAATTTAAACTTTCTGAAATGTCGCAGATAGTTAGAATAATTCTCTACAATCCTGCACTTGGAAATTGAATGGGCTCTTTATGTTTGATTCTTTTTTAGCACTCAGAATCTTCAAGCATTTCATTCTCCTTTAATGGACTATCTATTTTTACAATCTAGAAAGGTTGTGGACCACTTCGAAGAATATTATTACACGATATGGCTGCTGCAAAGTATTTGATTTTTGATATTTGAAAATAGTGAATCTTCACTGTAGTACATTATTGTAATAGATCACTATAGCAATTCATTTGAAGTAAGTATCAGATGAATTTGCCTACTTAAAAAGTTTGTTTGTAGGTACTATAGTCGAGTTACTATAGCAATTCATCTGTTACTTTGTTTGTTAATTTATCCGAAGCTTTGTCTTAGATGAACTTCGTCTTATACTTTGTCTAAAGCTTTATCCGTAGGTATTATAGTAGCATTACTGTAGCATGTTACTATAGCAATTCATTTATTTTTTTATCTAATAATTCGTTTGAAGCTTTATCTTAGACGAACTTCGTCTTTCACTTCATTTGTTAATTTATCTGAAGCTTTATCTTAGATGAACTTCATCTTCCACTTCGTTTGTTAATTCGTCTGAAGCTTTGTCTTAGACAAACTTTGTCTTCCACTTCGTCTAATATTGTAGCAGTACTATAGCAAAATTATTGTAGTAGCACACTTGCCCTTTAGAATTTCTGAACTTTTGGCACATTGTTAACTTTATATTTTTCTTTATATTTTTCATTGTAAATCATAATATAATTATCCATATGAAGTTTGTATAAGTTATAAAGCATAGATAGGCAATCTAAATCATGATTTATTTTTATAACTCATCTAAGCACTCATTCTTTTTCATTCAAGAAATATCTAGACTTATATCAAGATGTATATCCCAATAAAGTATTCATATTTCAAGCTATTTTTCAATATTTCAAGCTTTCTATACTAGACGCATCATTAGCATAAATCAAGTTTAAAGAAAAGTTCTATTATTATCAAAATCATACAATAATCCCAACACATTTTTCTGTTAAGGGCAATAGTCTCATATTCTCGCCACTTCCTAATGTTTGTTCAAGTGTAATGGTGAATAGAATGTTGATGTGAAGCTTTTTGAAGACCTCTAGAAATTTGGCAAATTTTTTGCCCAGTTTACTCTTCTTGAGATGCCGAGGAAAAGGAATGCTCACATTGGGCTATTAAAGAGGCAGTGGTTGAGCTTCAGGCAAAACTTCAACTTGTTCTTATTCTCCTTGCTTAAATTTTTTACCACTTGATGGAGTATCTAGTTCTTTTCCACTTCTCAAGGTGATTGCCTTACATTGTTCTCAAATTCTGAATTTGAGTAAATTGGTTCTGAAAATTAGTCATTATCTTAGTCATGAACTTGCTCATCTCAATCAAAAACTTGTCTGTGTTGTTGGCCAACTGAGTTAGAGAAGCTTCTAAATTATTCTTCTTTTCTTGCTGTTAAAACCTATGTTGAGGTTAATCCATGTTTTGCTAATTTCTCCATAAAAAGTTTGGATGATTGAGCCATCCTAGATTTTATGTGTTGGAGTATGGGTTGTTTTGTTACTTGTTGAAGTTTCCAACAAATTGTGCCTACTCTTATTGAGGTTGCATAAATGGATTTTTGGCTTGACATTTTTCACTGGGATGATTGCCTAGATAGAAATCACAAAAGAATTGAGGCGCTTAACTAGCATTGGCCACCAATTGACTATTCTGAATTGGCTTAGCGAGAGCTGCAACTAGAGGGTCAAAACATATAAAGCGTCAACTTCATAGACTCCCATTGTTTTTTTTATTATCAGTCTCTCGCTTGGCCCTTGGAAGTTATTAGTGGCCATGTCTTCTAGCAACTCATATGCCTCATCCTTTGTCTTCTTCATCAATGCTCCTCCTGTAGATGCATCAATCAATGTTCTTATGGTGCTAGTTAGTATATTGTAAAAATTATGAACTTGCCGCAAGGACTTGTTATGGACACTTTCACAACAACTCCTTGTACCTCTTCTAAGCATTATATAGAGTTTTGCCTTCATGTTGAATGAAATTGTTGATCTCTATCTGCATCTTTGTTGTTTTTGCTAGAGCGAAAAAAATAGCAAGAAAATTTTGCACCAAATCCTCCCAACTAGTGATGGAATCAGCAGGCAGAGAATTCAACCAGTTCATCGCTCTATCCCTTAGAGAGAAAGGGAATAGACAGAGGCAAAGGGCATCAATTGAGAAATCATTGTACTTGACAATGTCACAAATCTCCAAAAAATTAACATTATGAGCATTTGGATCTTCAGTGTGCAATCCTATGAGTTGAATCCCTTGAATCATTTGCAAAGTCATTGGCTTCAACTCAAAATTATTTGTACCGATCACTAACCTTCTGATCACAAATTCAATCCCAGTTGCAAATGGCAATGCAAAGTCCCCCAAAGCAATTGGTGGTTTGTTCTTGTTTCTCACTTCACCAAGATCAGCCATGGTGTCTTGCAACTGAATGGAACCTTCTCTTTTCTCCCTTCTAATCCTTTGCAGAGTGCATTCTATATCAAAATCGAGAGGAATTAAATCACTGCTCCCAGACCTTTGCATACACCTATGGAAAACCCTTGTGAATCAAGACACACAAGCGACAATGAATAACAAAACTAAAAGCAAAATTCAAAGCAAAACTAGAATTATTTGTTTGATATTAGTAAAAACACAATAGTCCCACCAATAGTGCCAAAAACTTGTTGCGGATTTCTTTAACACAAGTGCACATATCGCTAACAAGTAATAAAGTGAAAGTAAAATATCATTCCAATGAGGACTATTATGGTTACAAATACCAAATTACTTGAATAATAAATTCTGTTTTATTGATCCCTTTTAGATGGTGGCTCAAGAGGGGGGCTAAATTGAGCCTTTAAAATTTTTTGCTAAATAAAAGAATAGTGCTAAAAAGTAATGGAGATAGTCACAGGCACACTAAGACAATATTTTTATAGTGGTTTAGCCCTTCTCTTGGGTTCTTACTCCACTTCTTTGAGTTAATCTATCTCATTGAACTTAGTTTCTACTAACACTTTGATTAGCTCACTCTAATTAAAAATTTGGCATTTAAAGCTCACCAACTAACTTTTATAAACTCTAGCAAGTTTCCCTACTAACTATTCAGTAATAGGTTGCAAGCCCCTTGCATGCAAGTGTAAAAAACAGAAAGTAAACATGTATAATAATAAATGTGTCTTGATAGGTAGAGTGTACAAAGCTTAAGAACAGAAACGATAAATGAAATAGCTAAAATCTGAAGTTTCAATCTCTGAGAGTTTGTTGAATGATTGCCTTTGATTATAGTTGGAAGAGTAGCACGGTCAAGTTGATCATTTTGAAAGAAAACTTTTAAAGCTTGAGTAAATGCTCTTTGATCACTTGTCTAACTTTTGGAACATCCCCTGTTAACTCCTTTTGTATGAGTATTCAAATTCTATCCATTTGGAAAGATAGCATTCATTAAATGCATGGGAAACATTCAAATTTTTTTATTGTTGTAGCCTTCCTATGACTTTAGAGCATTTGAAGTAAAGACTTTAGAGCCTCTGGACAGACGAGATGCATTCGTGGCCTCTCCTTTAGAAATTTTGAGTCTTTGCGCTATTTGGAGTCTCTGCTGCTTTAGAGGGTCTAAAGCAAGGTTTCTAAACCTTTAGAGTGATAGAGCATTGTGACTTGCACTGACTCGATCTGGTGTCTCTAGCATGATTCATAGTGGCACTTCAGAACATCTGAAGTAAGGCTTCAGCACCTATGAAATGATGTAACTCCTTAGCATTGTGCCTACATGCTTTAGTGCCTATGTGCTTTAGAGTTCCTGCTTGCATACTAACGCTTGATGTTTCACCTTTGAAGCTCATCTAAAATTATTTTAGACATGTATTTCAGATCTTTGAGCTTCTATTTGCTTTGCACTTGACTTCACTTGACTTAAGAAGTATTCTTGTGCATCTGAAATCCTCTGATCGTTGACGTATCTTCTAAAATTCTTTCTTGATTCTAGAATTACTTTGTTACCTCTAAAATATGTTCTTACGTTCAGATTTGTTATTCTTAGAGCATTCTCTTGATTTTCTTCCTCTAAAAATTAATTAGTGTTGAACCAAACCTTCTTTACTTGGATTAATTTTAATGATGAATATGTGTAACCAACAAAGTTTTGTTGATGAGCAAAATCATGTGAGTCAATAGCTAAGCAACTGACTGTTATTTCCAGGTGTGCAGTAATGAATAATAATTCAAAGAAATAACTAAATGGATAGTACACATAAGATAATATCAGAGAACAAGATCTATAATGTATCAAACGAAGAAAACATAAATGCTCAAAGAGTATGGAAGGCAAGATATACATGATTCAAAGTCGCTTCGGATGCATTCTCAATTGCTGCCACAACCAATCAGATTGTTGCCTAAGTTTGGACACAAACTTGACTTCAAAAACATACTTCAAAAGAAGAGAAATGTTGTTCATATAAAGTGAAGCCAAATTCTAGACTCAAACAAAGGTTCAGACATTGCAGAACTAAGTTTGGATGCTATGAAGACTAGTTCGGATGCAAATCCAAGTTCAAACATTGCTAAAGTATGGAGTCAAAACACTAGAATTTCAATGCTAATTTCAGACATTGCTAAAGTCAATCCAATGCATCTCAAAAGTTTAAATCTAAAACCTTAACTCTAAGCTTTGGACATTGCTATTGCAAGGTCAGTCAATCCGAAATTTAACTTCAAACACTGCCAACTCATCCCTGGATGAAGCCAGAGTTCACTCTATGTCCAAAGCAATTCACACCAGCTTCTTAGTACAAAAAATTTAACTTTAGACAAAGTGAATCATTTTTGGACAAAGCCAAGTTAATATGTTGCAGGTTGAATGATTCATTCAATTTGAAATTATCACTTTGGATAATGCTAGAAGCCTTCAAACAATGAGAACCTACGAGAACACTTTAATGGGTAGAAAATCTTGATGATTCACTCTCATTTAATGGACGACATCTTCTCCAACAGACATATTTTGAATCCTAGTTTAAAAGGAGTAAAGAGAGGTCGTTCCAAGTAAAAAAGAAAAAAAGAGTTAGCAATTTAGAGAGAAAAGCAAAAAAAGCATTTACTCAGACATTAAAGTTTTTCTTCCAACTCCACTAGCAAAATGCCATCTTCATTCAAAGAACATCCTCAGCAACAACTATGTAAGAGGCATTTTTATTATACATCATTCTTTGTTTGAGACAGTAAGCAAGGGGCTTGCAGATTGTGTATAAGTTCGTTGGTTAGTTTGGAAACCAATGGTTGTAAAAGTTTGTTGATGAGCTTGGAAACCAACGGTTGTATAAGTTTGTTAGTGAGCTTGGAAAACAATATGTTGTTAATCAGCTTATAAAACCAATAGGGGATTAGTGAAACCTGAGTATAGCAAGTGAAGCTGACTAAGATACTAGGTGCCGTGTTGGGCTAAACCACTATAAAAATACCATTGGCTTGTGCTGTGTGATTTGTTTTCTATTTTTTCCACACTTCATTTTTTATCTTGGGCAAAATTTTTAAAGGCTCAATTCACACACACCCTCCCCTTCTTGAGCTACCATTTGAATGGGAAAAACAAATTGTGGTGAAATATAAATAGATGTGATCTTGAATATGTTGTTCAACACTTCTCAAGTTACTTCCTTAGCTTAAATTATCTATTTTTAAACATATTTCTATAACACTTGGAAAGTAATGTTGGTCCCATGTAGATGAGTAGCTCAAGAGGAGAGGGGTGAATTGAGTAAATAAAACTTATGGTCAAATAAAACTTGATGAGCCGAGATGAAGTAGTGATGTAGTATATATGTAATTTCATGTTTGATTGTATGACTACTTCACTTTCGAAGTTAAATTTCTCTTGGTTATTCCTATGTCAAACATGTTGTAATGTGTGTGTGTGTGTGTGTGATAATATGAGTGTTAACATTATGCTTGATGAAGTAATGAAGGATATAAAGCAATTTCTCAAAGTAACTAATGAAGATAGTGAAGTGCATGAAAGATATAGCAAACACACAGACAACACAATTTTTATAGTATCCCTGACACTCTTCTAGATTCCTGCTCTAGGGGGTGTGAACAAGTGTCCTCAATACTTCTTCTGGATTACAACTCCAAGGGGCATAAGCAAGTATCCCTGACACTCTTTTGGTTTTACAAGTTCACCAGGAAATTCACTGGTTTTAACGGTCACCAGCAAACGTTATGGTTTTCCTGAGTTCACCAACAACTCATACAAACTCATTTGACCACACCCTTTTTGCACATTACATTGCATCTTTTCTTAGGCTGATTTGTATAATGATTAAGCTCATAAAATGATGTCTCATTTAAGCTCATTAGATATGAATGCTCCAGGTATATAATTTTGATAGAACTTTTAGGTTCATTATCAATAAGCGCAATGAAGATTGATTATCTAGGAGGACGCATAGTTTGATTGAGAGACATGTTATACTTTCATACTCTATTTTTGTTTTTCTCTCAGCTTCCTTAACCTTCTTTGTTGTTGCTGTACTACCTTTATATTACTTCAGAAACTTCTGCCCATTGAAGGTAGTTAGCTTTCTATTAATGTAGAAGACCGTTCTGATTTCTCCTATTGAAAAGTTGTCTTCTTGAGAAACTTACTTGTAGGTAGAAAGCCTATAGTGATGTTCTTTGAAGAAGGTGCCTTTTTGATTTTAGTAAATTCCGGGTGAAGACTTTTCTAGTTGACTGACTTCATTCACTAGTTTGGAAAGATGCTCATTAAGCCTGAAGGGATGCGACCTCTGAGTATTTCAACCTTTGTTAGAGTATAGACTACTTTCCTTTAAATTTCTTTTCATCTTTAGCTAACCTCGAATTGTTCGTTCTGCTTCATAAAATTTGCTTCGAATGAGATTATGACTGGAGAGTACAATCATCAATGTCTGGCATAGATGGCTTCTATGATTCATGATATGTCATGTTTTATCTAAGAACTTTGTCAGATCATGTCTTGAATTTGTCTCTTGTAGGTAATAGACAAAATATCTTTAAGTAGACCCACATGATAGACCACTTCTTCATTGTCAAAAACTATTATAGTAATTTACTTCATCTTTTGGTTTATCTGTTATAAGGAACAACTAAATTGTACAAGTGCAAATGAAGTTTCTCTTCTTCATTGTTCATTAGACGATGTTATTTTGACAAATGAAGTTTCATTCATTAGGTGAGGTGGTAGACGATCTTTATGGCGTGGACAAAGCATCTTCTCAGTAGATTAAGTATCCTTCACCAGATGAAGTTTTCTTCTTCTCAGCCAAAGTACCTTTGTCTGTTGTAGATGGCAAACAATTCTTCTTGATAGACAAAGTATCCTCCCTGATAGACAAAATATACTTTGTCTATTATTTATCTGCTAGGATTAGCAGACAAAGTTTTAGCCCGTAGACAAAGTCTTCCAAGTAGTTCATCATTGGTTTGTCTATCGTAAGTGACAGATGAAGTTGTGGCATCCAAACAAATTTTCCTTCTAGTCACTCATATAATGCTTGTCTGTTAAGTAACAGATGACTTGTTCGAGGCATTGACAACTTGCTTCTATAAAGGTTGTCTGATGGCTTTGTTTGTTGTTGGTGACAGACAACTCTTCATAGATGAAGACGGCAGATGAAGTTTTCTTCTTTAGCTGTTGTGCCACTTCTTCTTTATCTTTTGTATTTTCTTCAAGGATTGCAGACGTTTCCTTGCACTTTTTCATTTTTTTAGATCATCTTTATAGAAAAATACTTGGCTAATTTTATCTTTATTTTGGCTTCTTCATTTATTTAATTTATGCTCCATTTTATCTCTTCTTCTGCAAATTGAGTTCATCTTTGTGTTGCGGAGAAGTGTTGATTATAATCAATTTTTCTGTCTTATCCCTAGAATGATTTATATGAATCTTCTTGAGGTAGATGCTACCAGACATTGCCTTTATCTGTAGATGATTTGCTTGATCACTCATAGAGGCTTGACCTCTATGACTACAAATTTATTGATGGCTTCTTTTTAAAGTTTAAGTGTCATTATTTCTGATCATTCTTATCTTCTTTGGGTCAATGGATTATATTTGTTGATGCATTCGCTGTGTACGCCGTCCACTGTATTCAAATTGCTTCTTCACTGTATGTTTAGACCTATTTCTGCAATGCTTGGGAACACAATTGTTAGTACAACATATATTCACTCATATGTTGTTGCTCATCATCAAAACTTGACTGATTGCCACATGTGTTGTTTAGTTCAATAAGTAACTTATTAGTACCTTAACTTTTCATTCATGAGTTTGCTTCTCTTCAAAACTTAGTTGGTTAATTATATTCATCATCAAAATCAAGCTAAGTAAAGGTTTAGACTCAACACATTTGAACACTCAAATAATAGGAATATGAAAGAAAATAGAAACTAAAATTAACTAACATAACAAGAGAGCAACTTTCAAGAGGAAATTCAATGATTCAGGCCATCTAGGGTTTCCAAGTTCACCGGATTAATGCTATTCAATTTCTCTCACTTTAATTAATCAATGTTTATTCCTATGCTGATAACAAATTTCTCTTTTTTAATTATTAATATTTTTCAAGCAATAAAAATCTATCCTAGTTAGGAAATTTCTAACATCTCTGTAAAAATTCTAAACTTACCAAAAAGTATTAAGAATAAGAAATTCATGTTGTTATACTAGCCTCATAGATAGCTCTATCAAATGACAATCTTATGGTACTTGATAATCTCATTGATGAGCTCATAATATACCATGTTTTAATACCTAAATTTACATGTTGTGTAACTTTATTTGACATGATTTCATTATTTTATAACTACATTTGATAAAATATTACACTTAATAAAATTATTTGGTTTTTCAGGTAACATATCATGTCAAAAAGAAGCTGAATGTAAAGTAGCACCACTATGATTCCATTTCTGGTACCAATGTAGACTGATATAGGATAAGTTGTCAATATCAAAGTTGAATCCTTTGAAATAAATTTCTAACAAATCAAGAATCATCAAATTCGGAGATCATATGAGGTAATTATGGATGAAACAGTGAACACCTCTCTTGGTGGACGGTAGGTTTGTGCCACTGGCTCCACTTTGAGGTCATTTTTTGTATATTTAGAGGAATATTTAGCTCAAGTTATCAACATTAAAGTTATATAGCTTGAAGTTATATAACTAATGCAGTAGAAATCATGAAATTCTGAGTTTATACGAGGAAGTTATGGTCAAAATAGTGAAAGCATCTCCGGTGGATAGCAAATCGGAGCTGCCAGTGATAACTCCACCACCCACTATCCAAAAACTAGAACCGACAGGGACAGATTTTGGTCACAATATGTTGAAATACATAAAAGTTATGTAAAGTTTTGATTTTAGGTGATTTTTGGGAAGTTTTTGTGCCATTTAGAGGGGATTCTTTAGGAGAACTTCCAAGAGGAGTTCTAGGGTTTCTTGGATGCTACTCTTGAGGGATTTAGAAGGCTACTCTTAGGAGATTTTGTAGAGCAATAAAGGAGGATTCAAGGAGAGCAAAGGCAATTCAAGAAGGCGATTTGCAATATGATGTTCTTCATGAAGGGAGTATCTTTTATTTTCTTCATGAACTAATTCCTTCTTTCTATGGTGTAGATGTAACCCTTCTTGATGAACCTTGTTACTTGGATTATTGATTATTGAATGCAATTTTTTATTTTTATTCACGGGTTTTCTTTTAATCTTTTGATTTGTATGATTGCTCGATCACCAATTTCATAAATCTTATTGATTGTCTATGCATGGTTAAGGTGCACACCTAACACATAACCATGAGCTTCCCTGAATGAGAAGAGTAGAAGGTTAAGGCACACACCTAACGCATAACCATGAGCTTCCTTGAATGAGAAGAGTAGAAGGTTAAGGCACACACCTAACGCACAACCATTCTATTTGGTTACTAGTACTTGATTGTAATGGGTTTTCATCTCAATTATACTACACACCATAGGTAATTGGAACAAGTGAAAGTGCTTGATTTAAACCCACACACCAAACGATAATAATCATATCATAGAAAGAACAAACCCAAGCATGCATTGAATCCAATTTCCAAATAGCAAGAGGAGTCATTAAGTGGTGAAATCTGAACCCTAGACCTTTGTCACTTGAGATACATCCTATATTATATTATAACACTAGATTTCTTATTATCTTTACTTTATTATTATTATTATTATTTCATGCCAACAATCCATTCTTTTAGAGTTAGTTTTAGGTCATAACTTAATTTGATTAAATCAGTTTGCCGTTCTCTGTGGGATCGACCATTGCTCACGCAGACTATACTACTATACAATCATACACTTGCGAGGTATTATAATTTCAATCATCAAATTTTTGGCACCATTGCTGAGGAATGGTTCCAAATTGATTTAATTCGGTTTAGTTGTAATTTTTATTTTTGTTTTTATATATTATTGTATATAAAGTTTATGACTTTTTCTTTCTTTGGTTTTTGCTGAGCTGTGAATGTAAGAAAGAAGAATTGGAGGAAGAATACTTTGAAGGACTTAAGTCGGAGCTTGCCAAGCAGATGGAGAGGATGTGGCCCTTGAGTTTTGCAGAATTCTCAAGGCAAGCCAATGCGAAGAATTTTTACAACCAACCACTCCATGATGATCCATATTATCGTTAGAGAAGTCATTCCAAATTTTTGTGGAACATTGATCATAATCAAATTCAAGCTCGGACTTGTTTTCAACCAAAGAAGCCTACTCTAGAAGAGACATTGCAAAGTTTTATCCAAGCAGCCCAAACTTGGTCTTAGAATGCTAAAATAGGGTTTCAAATTGATAACATAGAAATAACCATGAAAAACATAGAGATTCAGTTGGAGAGAATTATAGAGGCTATGTAGAGTGACACATATAGAAAGCTATCAAGTTAGGCCAAGCAAGTGAAAGCAATCACAACAATTGGAGGTGGTAAGGTAATAGATGATAAAGTTGGTGATGTGATTAATGATTATGATATTTTTGTAGATGATGATGAGGAGGTGACTGCTAGGATAGTTGTGTTCCCAATTCTTAATCCTTCACTCAACTACAAGCCACCACCAACTTATAATCCATCTATCCCATCTCTTAGGGGTTTGATGCTAAACAAAGTTGTTTAAAATCCTTGCTATGGCAATGAGAAAATTTTGGCTTTGTATGTTTTCCCACAAGATAAATCATGTGAGATGATTGAAAATCTTAATGAAGGTTCAGCAACAGAGGAAATCAAAGAAAAATCAAAACTGGAGCAATTACCTCATTCCTTAAGGTATGCATATGTAGGTAATAATTTATGCTTTACAATGATGATTTCTTCTTCTTTTATAGGTATGGAGGAGGACATGCTTAAGCAATTCAAAGATCATACTATGATGTTTGATATTTTTAAGGAGATGGACATGTCCAATGAGAATAAGAATGAATTCAAGTTAGAGGGAGTGGGTGGAAGCACTAAGGAATTTTTAAGAGAGCCCCTAAACACAGTTGAAGTAGCACAAGTTGAAGGAGATGAATTAGAAGATACTATAAAATTCAACAATATTTTGGGAGTAGCAAAATCCTACACACCACTGCCAAGTTTCAAAGAACTAGTGCATAGAAAGGTCAAATTTCAATTCAATAATGGAAGGCCATAGTTGGGCTGAGACTTTTAATCAAGTGCTTCTTGGGAGGCAACCCAAGCTTTTTTTGAACTTGCTTTGTTTTTTTATCATTTAGCATAGTGGTTTGCTTGTTTTATTTACTATTAGGATAGATTGTTTTTAATTTCTAGTTCTGTGTGTTTTATAGAAGGAGGAAGTCGAATTTTTGAGGATTGCATATGTTCTTCCAAGTGTCAAAATGATGTCATGCTAGCTCCAGAAGAAGAGGATGTGAATGCACTTCATTCAATGGGTAATTTGTCTAGAATATTACTGATTGTTTGAGAGAGATTGTCCTACTCGATTCATTTGTTTTGGTTGCTATTTTGCTCAAGGATGATCAAAGTTAAGTTTGGGAGTATCTGATAAGTAAGAAAACATGTTTATCATGTTTTTTATTGTTTAAGAGAGATTTTCCTAATCAATTCATGAGTTCAAAATTTCTTTTTTTTCCTAATCGATTCATGAGTTAGATTTTTATTTTACTCGAGGATGAGCAAAAGCTAAGTTTGGGGGTATTTTATGAGCTCATGATATACCATATTTTAAAGCCTAAATTTACATGTTGTAACTTTTTTTGACATGATTTTATTATTTTATAACTATATTTGATGAAATATTACACTTAATGAAGTTATTTGATTTTTCAAGTAACACATCATGTCAAAAAGAAGCTGAATGTGAAGTAGCACCAATTTGATTCCATATCTAGTATCAATGTAGAATGATATAGGATAAGTTGTCAAAATCAAAGTTGAATCCCTTGAAGTAGCTTTCCAACAAATGAAGAATCATCCAATTCGGTGATCGTATAAGGAAATTATGGATGAAACAGTGAACACCTCTCTAGATGGACAGTAGGTATGTGCCATTGGCTCCACTTTGAGGCCATTTTTCATATATTTAGAGGAACATTTAGCTTAATTTATCAAAATTATAGTTTTATATCTTGAAGTTATATGACCAATGAAAAAGAATCATGCAATTCTGAGTTTATACAAGTTATGGTCAAAATAGTGAAAATATCTCCTATGGACAGCAAACCAAAGCTGCCAGTGACAACTCCACAGCCCATCATCCAGCAACTAGCTCCCACGGCACTGGATTTTAATGAAAATATGTTGAAATATGTAAAATTTATGCAAATTTCTGATTTTAGGTGTTTTTTGGGAAGTTTTTGTGCCATTTAGAAGAGAATCTTTAGGAGAACTTCCAAGAGGAGTTCTAGGGTTTCTTGGAGGCTACTCTTAGGAGATTTTATGGAGTAACGAAGGAGGATTCAAAGAGAGCAAAGGCAATTTAAGAAGGCGATTTGCAATATAATGTTCTTCATGAAGGGAGTATCTTTTATTTTCTTCATAAACTAATTCCTTCTTTCCAGGGTTAAGATGCAACCCTTCTTGATGAACTTTGTTATTTGGATTATTGATTATTGAATGCAATTCTATATTTTTATTCATGGGTTTTATTTCAATCTTTTGATTTGAGTGATTGCTTGATCACCAATTTCATAAATCTTATTGATTGTCTATGCATGGTTAAGGCACACACCTAACGTACAACCATGAGCTTTCTTGAATGAGAAGAGTAGAAGGTTAAGGCGCACACCTAACACACAACCATTCTACTTGGTTCCTAGTTCTTGATCGTAATGAGTTTTCATCTCAATTATACTACACACCATAGGTAATTGGAATGAGTAAAAGTACTTGATTTAAACCCACACACCAAATGGTAATAATCATATTATAGAAGGAACGAACCCAAGTATGTATTGAATCTAATATCCAAATAGCAAGAGGAGTTATTAAGTGGTGAAATCTAAACCCTAGACCTTTGTCACTTGAGATTCATCCTATATTATATTATAACCCTAGATTTCTTGTTATCTTTAATTTATTATTATTAGTATTATTTCATGCAAACAATCCATTCTTTTAGAGTTATTTTTAGGTTGTAACTTAATTTGATTAAATTATTTTGCTGTTCTCTATAAGATTGACCCTTGCTCAAGCACACTATAATGCTATACAATCATGCACTTGAGAGGTATTATAATTTGAACCATGACTCATATTTTAACATATTTTAATACCTAAATTCACATGTTTTGAATCCTCAGTTGATATATTTTTATTAGTTTTGATTATATATTGCACTTAAGGGAGTTAGTTTTTGTTTCAGGTATCAAAACCTTTAAATATGGAAAAGGCATCACTTTGAAGCCATTTTTGGTATAGATAGAAACTGATTTAGGAAAAGTGTTCAACAAGGAGTTACATCCCTTTAAGTTATATGTCCAAAAAAAATAAATAATCATAGGATTTAGAGATCATGCATGGAAGTTATTGCTAAAACATTGCAACTATCTCAGACTTTAGACCTATTGAATATGACAAAGGTGTCACTTGTAGTCGATTTTTGGCATATGAATGCTTATTTGGGAAAAGTGTTTGACATGAAAGTTATATCCCTTCAAATTATATTTCCAACACATCAAGAATAATTTGATTTTGGTATCACATGAGAAAGATATGGCCAAAATAGTGACACTATTCCTAGACATTTTGGACAACAAGTTTTGGCGCCGCAACGCCAATGTAATGCAAAAGTGCGTTATTTTTAGTATTTTACATATTTTATGCACAAGACCATTTGGGAAATCCATATGGAGGTGTAATAAACCCTAAATTGGGTTATTTAAGAGTTTTAACATAAAAACAAGGGACTTCTTGGGAAGAAAACGACGGCACACAATTTGGAGGAGAGTTTTGTAAGGAAGCAAGAGGGAGATTTCAACTTCTATAACATGCATATTTTGAAGAGTTTTCTTTTTGCTTTTACCATGAACTAATTTTATTTTTTGGGCAAATATGTAGCCCTCCTTGATATTCTTTATTAACTAGGATTGTTGTTATCTTATTTCATTCATTATGTTTATTGCAATCAACTAATTTATTTAATTGCTTGATCTCCAATTCTATAAATTAGATTAATTATCTAATAAACATAGTTAAGGTAGATGCCATATGCTAAACCATGTTTAGAGATTTCTTGAATGAATGAGAAGATAGTTAAGGTAGGCACTGTATGCTAAACTATTCTACTTGGTTCATGTAAGTTCTTTTGATCTTCGTGAGTTTTCAACCTCAATTACACTACACGCCATAAGTAATTGGAATAGGAGAAAATACTTGATTTAAAATCAGACACCTAATGGTAATAATCATATATTGGATAGAATGAACCCAAGATAATGGTTGAATCTAGCATCCCAACAATATAGAATATCACTGAGTGGTGACATTCGATGGGGGGGGGGGGGGGGGGGGGGGGGGGGGGGGG
>JAYJMB010052576.1:0-28681 GCA_036873735.1 Pouteria campechiana
AAAATCTATCATATTCTAGATGTAACATAATATATTAAGAAATCTCAATGTGCTCACAAATAAAAGAAAACTCACTATTTCATGAAATGCATTTACTTAAAAGTCTCATAAATATAAAACAAAATAAAATAAAAATTCTAACAATCATCACAATCCATGATCTACTGTCCACCATGAAGTGTATCATCTGAAACAAATAATCAAGATATAAATTTTACAAAATTAGTAAGTAAGAAAGATGCACTTAGATCATAACATATAATACACTAAATCAAGTACACTGACAGCATATTCTGTGTTACTTGACTATTTAATCAACTCACCCAATTTAAAACATACCTTATTAGGTTTCCATACTTAGATTATCAACATACTAGTATAGTGGGTAAAGCAAAATATTATAAAGGTAAAAATTACTTTCTAACACACTATCCACAAATACCCCATGATTTGGTTACTTGTTGGATAATATGTCAATTCTATTGAATCCATGATGTCTAAAAATATAAAAATTGACTACTCAATGATCTAAATTGGATATGGGAAGTTTCAAAAATCACAATCCATTATTGGCAATCCATCCACACTACTTGTTTGGGTTCCTCCCAAATATGCTCTCTAGATAACCCTGTAGAAAAATCCTACAAGACAGAGAAAACATCAGAGGGCATCGAGGGTGATCCAGGTGCTTGCGCTTTGACATTCAAGTCAATAAGGAACCTTAGTAAGGGGTATCAATAATAGAGAGAGAAAAAAAACTTGTTTAAAAGAGCACATACCTGATATATTTATAGTTGAGCATAAGGGATATACGCAATTCATATGCGGATAGGATAAGGATTCCTGTCTAGAGGATTCCAAAGAAATACACATCCCTAATTTTTTTTAGGATTTTTTTTAAGGAATGGTTCCAGAGCCTTATGGAACCACATTATAATTGGAAGAGGCATCCTATTAGGATAGGAATCTGAAGTGGGTGGTGCCAGCCGGACAATAGATAGCCTGTGTTAGAGATCCCTGACACTAGTCCTCCCTCAACGAGATGTTGTGGAACTCGTTTTCTCATTTGTTTGATCTTTTGCGCATACCTTCATTAGGTTCAATTTATAGAGATGTGCTTCCATTGTTCTAGTTGTCAATGTTTTAGACAGCGCTTTTGCATACTTCTTTGTGAATGGCACTTTTGGCATGCAACACTCAAGCTTTCAGAGCCATAGAGCTACTTCTTTTTAAATGACTTTCACTCTTGCAAAAGAGATGTAACTCGGAGATTTCCAAAACATAGATATTCACGGTGCAAATCTAGAAGGTACTAATGAAGGTGAAGATATGTAAAAAGTATTAAGAAATATTATTACTTTACCACCTTTGTTTGTGCTTACTTTACCATCTACTTTCAGCTCCGTTGAACTAATATTTTTCATAAACGGCTCTATTGAACCGTGGTGTCAACATCTCAATTTTTAGCAAGACAAAAAATAAGTGGCTCTCTTGAACTATGGATTCAATGACTCAGTTGAGTGTGTCCTTTAGCTCCGTAGAGCTAGATATACGATAACTCCATGGAGTGCGCCTTTCAACTTCATAAAGCCACATATACAACAACTCCCTAGAGTGCACCCTTCGGCTCCATATAGCTGAATATATGGACAACTCAGCTGAGTTGCCTCTTGGTTCCGCCGAGCCAAGTGGTTTACTAAGATCACACTTTGGTCCCCTGCTCTAAATTCCATTAGAGAAAGTAATAATTGTTGAGACTCGAAGATGGCTTAACCCAAGAGGGGAGGGGTGAATTGGGTTTATAAAAATTTATTGCTTAATCGCTATTGAACTATTTCCCTCTTTTCGTTCTTATATGTGGTGTGTTATAAGATAATTAATAAAATAGTAAAATGCATGAAAAATAAAGCTATTAAGCAGACACATAAAAAATATAATTTTTATAATGGTTTGGGATCCCGACTCTACATCTACTCTTCTAAGAGTACACTCTCCTTGTGGCTTAGTTTCTACTATATCCCAGAAATGGAAATACAATAATGCTCCTAGCACTCTTCTAATTTTCATGAGCTCATCAGGAAACTCACTAGTTTCAAAGATTACTAACAAACTTGTTGGTTTTCCTAAGCTCACCAATAACTCACATAATGTGGTTTTCCGAGCTCACCACAAACTCACTGGTTTTGGAGCTCACTAGTAAACTTGATGGTTTTTTAGAGATCACCATCAACTCTCCAATTTTCAGATTTACCAAAAAACTTATACACTTTTACAATGTGTTATAATGAAGCACAGGGGAAGATACGATCTTTTACAACTCTAGTAATACAAAAGCATCTTCCCATAATGTAAAGAAAATCACCATTAAGAATATGAAGGTTGAAGCTCAAAGATAGATAACTGAAGGTTTAAGCTTTTGTCCATGGGTGGAAGGATTTGCATAAGGTTAAACTCATATGAAAAGTATTCCTTCTCCACCTCGAATCATTTCAACTCTTTTCCTTAAATAACTTCAAAATCTTGAATGTTGGATAAGATGAGTTCCGTTGGATGCATAAATGGGAGCAACAATGAATGTAGAAGACTGTTGTAATTTTCTTCATTGGAGTGCTTGCCTTCTTATTTGTCTTGAACTGCTACAATGTCATTCTTTTATAAATAAGAAGATGAGATGTTGTAGATGTTGGAATTATTGTATAATTTTGATGACAACAAAAATTGTCTTAAGACTTGATTTATGTTAATGATACTTCTAGTATAGAAAGCTTGAAATATAGAAAGATATGCTTGAAATATGCATGCCCTATTGGAATATCATTTATGAAAGCATATATATCTTCATATAAGTCTAGAAGGAAAATTATATTGATCCATATTGCTTTCAACTTTATTTATCATACCTCGGATCATATGTTAAAAATGCTTTAAAGAGATATCTTCTTGAATGAAAAAAAATGAGAGCTTAAATAAATTTATAAATATATACTCATTGAAAGTACATATCTATGCTTTATAACTTATGCAAATTTCCTATGGATAATTATATTATGATAAAAAATACAATCTATGATTGATCCATGGTCTATAACTTAAAAAATCATGTGGGGATAAATATATTTTGATAAGAGTGCTTCATAGAAGATATTCTTTATATGAAAAATAAATTATGCTTAAATGATTTATTCATACTCTAACTTCAGTATATTATATGTGGATAAATATATTTTGATTTATAATGAAAGATGTCAATCAACAATATGGCAAAAGTGCAAAAATTTCTAAGTGCAAGTTCGCTGCTACAGTGCTTTTGCTACAGTAAAATGCTATAGCGACAGACGAAGTCAAAGCATCAGACAAAGTCAAAGTATTAGATGAAGTAGCAACAGAAGCATTAAACAAAGCAGCAAGCAATTTGCTATAGTAATTTTCTACAGTAACCAACAAACGAAGTAGAAGCAACAGATGAAGTGCTACAGTGTAACTCTACTACAGTGCAACAGACAAAGCTTTATCAGCAGATGAAGTAACAGATAAAGCTGCGTAGTACTACAGTGATCTGCTACAGTGACCAACAGATAAATATTTGTCTGCTACTTACTCCAAACGAAGCGGAGCTACAGAGATTTGCTATGGTAATGGTACTACAGTAATAACGCTACATTAAAAATTATTATTTTTAAATGTGTCAAAGATTTAATGCTCTGCAAAAAGCTTTCCACCTTGGTGCAATCATCTTCTTTTCTTTCAAGAATGAAGTTGCAAACTTTCCAATAGATTAAGAGTCAATCAGAAGATAATGCATTCCAATGGGAGAAAACCTCAAACGTTCTTCTGCATTAATGCTGCTCATCTATCTCTGTTCTATGCATTCAGTGACACCCATCTTCTCCAATGATCAGATTTTTGAAAAGAGTTATTTAAGAAGATATGCTGGGATGTGTCAAGAGGGGGAAGGAGTTGAAGAAGAAAAAGGGATTGAGCCTAATATCTTCTACAAATTGTTGCATCCTTAGGCCAAGAGCTTTAACCTTCAAATATCATTCTAGAGCTTTATTTTGTTTATCCATTCAAGGCCAACTTATTCAATATATCCAAGGGAGATCGTATGTGCTACAAGAAGTTACTCAAAGATCAATTTCTCCCAAAGGATCATCAAAGAGCTTGAAGGTTCTAAATGACAAAGGCGAATCAATTAATAAGAAGCCGATTCAAATCTCCTAGGTGTTTTTACTCTAAGTGCTACAAAGATCAAAGAGCTTCAATGCCACACCAACAATACATCAATGGAGTTTGAAATTACTATAATGTGCTTATTGTTTTATCATTTATATTTGTGTTTAAACTGAGTGTACTTATTAGCCTAGTCAGTGGCATATTTATGTACACAAAATACCTGCAAAGGTAGAGTTTCTGGTTAGCTCATGAAACTAGAGTCATTCCCCCTAGAGCTGGAATCTAGAAGAGTGTTGAGGACACTTGTTTACGCCTCCTAGAGTTGAAATCTAGAATAGTGTCAATGACTCGATTATATTTCCATTGTATTGGGCATAATGGAACCTAAGGCATAATAAGTTTGTGCTTTTAGAAGAGTGGATGTGGGAACAGAGTTCCTGAACCATTATAAAAATTGTGTTATTTGTGTGTGTTTGTTTACTCGTATTATCCTTCAAGCACTTTACGGTTTTATCATTCACTTTACATCACACCACACACAAGCATGAAAAGAGGGGAATGGTCTAACTGGGGTTAAGTGATGAATTTTTATATACCCAATTTACTCCTCCCCTCTTAGGTTAAGCTATACTTTGGAAACCTATAGTAGAAATGTCTTTTCAATTTACCTCAGACAAAGCAATAGTCTCTCTCTATCTACATTTATCTGTAGTAAGTCTCAGACGAACTTCCCTTTGAATTATGTCCACCAGTCAAAACTTCATGTTTGTAATTCGTCTATAGTAAGTAACAAACAAACTCTTATGGCACAAATGAAGTAAGACTAGATTGTCACAAATGAATTTCTCTTTGCTTCTATTCACCAATCAAGCTTTGTCTATGACATTCATCTGAAGTTATTAACAGACGAACTCTAGTGCCACAGACAAAATCGAGCTGGATTTGGATGAAGTTGGTGCCTCACATTTGTTTGTTCGATCAGACGAAGTATACTATATCTTCTTTTTGCTCCACATTCATTTGTGGTAAGTATCGAACCAAGTTCATCTTATAGTTTTCATCGATTGGAAGAAATATCTTCACATTGTAGGCATTTATCAGAGCAGAAAAGATTAAGACGAAGTTCTTCCTATTGAGCACATTTGTCCAAGCAACTGGTCAGATGAAGTTCCTTCATATTATGCACATTTATCCAAGAAACTGATGGAGTTTGTCTTTATTGTCTGGCTTCTTATCCTCGGATGAATTTCATCTTCGACATTTATCAATTAGACAAGGTCTCTTCTCTTTATGTGTAATTGTCCGAACTACTTTTTCTTTGTCTTTCTTCTTTCTTCATTTGTCTGAATTCTTAATAAGATTACTCTTTACTTTATCTCAAATAAATTTCATCTTGGCCATTCTGGATTATCCAAGTTTATATTCTCGAACAAGGTTGCTATTTTGGGGCCTCGGCTTTGTCTTAGGCTTGTTACTATTGTTGCCTTACAATTGTCCATGGAAGTTTCTCTTCGGGTTTTACAGACAAAGCAAGCTCCTTATAGTATATCTCGAAGCCTTTGTTTTCTTCATCTTCTTTCTTTTGAAAATGTAATCATCAAATTAACTCTTCTAAAATGTAGCAGATGGTTGAAGTAACTAGTCACAGTTCTGCACTTAGAAGTTTTCTACACTTGTTACATTGTTAGCTTTAAAATATAATCATTTTATTAAAATATATTTAACCTTATATAATTTATAAATGTTGTGGAGTAAGGATAATAAACATCTATATTCAGGAACATAATTACGATAACTCAATAAAGGCTTGTGCAAATATACAATTCAACATATAAAGGAGTGATAATCAAGGTTAAGTACATCATTAATATATGCTTGTATAAAATAAATATTCATATGTACTAAGCATATTTGTTCATTATTCAAGCATGCTAAACACATATATGATTAGCATAAATTATATCTTAATTACAAGTTTTGTTATTATCAAAATTATACAATAATCCCAACAATAATAGAACAAGATAGTTTAGTGAAAGAAAAAGGCTAATATTTCATTGACATATAATGAGTTAGGGAGAATTTTACTAATAATACATTCTCAGATGTTCAAGCTTTTGAAATATTTCTTCTATTGATTTTACAATTGACAAGCCTTGTTGTTGATCCTGTTGAAGACATGTAGGTAAAACATTGCACATCATCTCATTCAATATGCTTTTGTGTAATCTAAAATTTCCAATGAAAGCCATTGTATAATCAGTATTTTTCAATAAATTTTTTAATTTCGAATATTCAAAGCTTGTCTCATAATAATCATAGATAGAACGATATTCATCTAATCATAATAAAAAGAAAAATAAATTGGATAACACCTGGATATCTTGATTTATTGGTTCATGATTTGAGATGTCATGTTGTAACCAAAATTATTTTCTTGATTGTCGATACGGATTCTCATAGCATTGTAGAATTTTTTGAAACAACTAGTTGGATTGTTCATGGCAATCGACAATTTTGGAAATGCTAAATCCACCTTCTATGGCATCCTACAATATTAAAAATATCAGATCCATCTTTCATGACATCCTACAATATTAGAAATACCATATCCACCTTTTACAACATCCCACAATATTAGAGACATTGGATCCCAATTTTCACAATCTCCTACAATATTAGAAATACCGGATCCATTCTTCATAGTAACTTGTAATATTAGAAATACAGGATTCGTCCTTTATGGCAATTTGCAATATTAGAAATACAGGATCCATCCTTCATGGCAACTTGCAATATTAGAAATATCGAACTCGTCCTTCGCGGCAACCTGATCCGCTTCTCGGGAATATATATAATGCAATTTTAGAAATACAGGATCTGTCGCTCAGGAATATATAATGAAATTTCAGAAACACCAAATCCACCTCTTGAAAACATATAAAAAAATTTCATAAACACCAGATCTGCCTCTCAGGAACAATCTCTTCTTTGATAGATTGACTGATTATACAGAGAGATAGAGAGAGAGAGAGAGAGATCATAGTCGGATCCAAGTAAGTGAGTTCTGAGGAGATTCAATAATAAGTGAGCAAAGAATTGAGGAGATTAGAAAACCCTACTCTGGACGAAAATTAGAATTGCCTCCAATTCTACTAGTGTTACGAATATATTATGAGATCACCACATGGTCAAGAAGATGTGCATGAGAGATTCACAACATCAAATATCATGAGAATTTCATATTTGTCAATAGAAGTTAGTGCATGTATGGTGTATGCTGACAAGGGAGGTGTTTGAATGCTATAAGGACTAGCCAAACTAGAAATTCTTTGAGCGAAATCTATATTGTTGGGAAGATCATAATTGTTGATCCTAACCCTTTTCTTAGCTTGATTTTGATTATGAATATGATTAACTAGCTAAGTTTTGATGATGAGCAAAAATATATGAGTGAAGTATTATTGACAGTTACTTTCCCAAGTGTGCGATGATAAGTTTATGAAACAAATTAAGGGAAGTAACTTCGGATGTATGGACAATATACACAAGATCATTTCAGAGACAAGATCAATTAATCAACTTACATAAGAAGAAATTTATGAATTCCCAAGGAAGAATTACCCTGAACTTAAAAGAGGATTTTAGATATATTAGGACACGTCTGAAACCATGAGGAACAAACTCAGAATTGAAGAAGTTAAGAAAGTTTGAAGAATGAAGGTTGTAGACACAAATATTAAGTCTAAAACAACTTCAGAAGTATTTCAAACATTGCACTCAAAGATTCAAGGCCAATCTACAGTTGAAGGATATGTCTGGCATTAAACATGAGTTTCAAAATCACTTCAGACATGCTTCAGATGCACTGAAGAATGTTGCTAAAGTAAACAAAGTGAGATGAGCAAAGTTTAGAAGTAAAAACTACTTCAAATGTGCGGAAAGCAGCTTTAGATATGCTGAAGCATGTAGGAGTGAGCTTCTGATGGACTAAAGTCTCACTTCAGAAGTGCTGAAGCAATGAAGACTTCGCGTTGAAGTGTTAACAACACTTCCGACGTGTTAAACTTCCAATTCAGATGTGCTAAAGTAAGTGTACAATGCATCTTAGATGAACTGAAGCATGAACCTGAGATGCTGAAGGAACAACACCACTTCAGATGTGCTGAAACATGCCTACAATGTGTCAATGAAAATTTAAGTTACAAACATCCGAAAATGGCTAAGTCCCAAACTTTAGATGTTAAAAAGGGCAGCTTCAAACATGCTAAAGTTTTACTTTAGAAGTTCCCAAGCAAATATCAGAAGTGCTAAAGCTTAAGGTGCACAATTAAGGATTCATGCCACTTTAGACGGTCTAAAGTTATTGCTTCAAATATGTTGAAGCACTTTTATAAGGAAACAATTTGATTCGTTCGCAAAGCATCATTTTTGGTCCCTTCAAACGTGCTGAAAGACTAGTTCAGATGGTGTATATACCGAGTTGGGCTGAACCACTATAAAAATACTAGTGTCATTGTGTTGTATAATTTCCTTCCATTTTTTTCAATGCTATATTTTTATGACCAAAAATTTTAAAAGCTCAATTCACCCTTTTTCTCTTGAGCTACCATCTGAATGGCACCAACAATACTGACATAAAACACGAGTCATAGTTATGCCACAAGACAGTAGGAAGCATGTTGTCACTTCTTACAAGAGCAAAACCAATACAGAGCTTGGTTCATGCTACTACTTCCTAGGAAAGCAAAACTCAGTACAAAGAACATTGATGTTTAGCTCTATGATGATGTACTTAGGTTGGTACTGCATGATGACTAATCATTTGCATGAGAAGGAAAGACTTATGCAATTAATTTAAATGTAGATGAGAACCTAGTGAGTCCAGTGTATTGAAAACATTGGCAAGCGGGCATTGAAAACTAGTCTACATGCATAAGAATTCTAAAAGATTGTCATGGTATAGAAAGCATGCATTGAAAACCACTATCCAGGAACTTTAAAAGATTATATGGCAATGCATTAGAAGTATTGGAAAGCATGCACTGAAAACCACTATCTAAGAACTTTAAAAGATTATATGGCAATGCATTAGAAGTATTGGAAAGCATGCATTGAAAATCACTTTTCATATGAAAATTCTAAAAGATTATTGTGGCAATATTTTTAGAAAGTGTGCAATTGAAAACCATTGCACATGTCAGAATTTTAAAAAGATTCTCATAATGATGTATTGGATAGGGTGCATTGTTAGTAGCTTTTCAGCTTTTATGTCCTTTCCATATTTAGCACCCTAGCCACTATTAATTTACCATCATATAGATAGTCAAATATGCTTATGGATTCCCTGATTAAGATTTGAAGTTGGATTTCTATGCTTGAATGGGGTACATAGCAAGTAGTGGAAATCATCTAGCTAAATTATAATTTAGTAAGACGTGGAGTGTACATATCGTGTGCACCTCACCTCTTAAACAAGGAGAGAAATAATTTTAATTAAGGGCATTGTAGGTAGAAAAATGGATGAACATTGAATTTTTTTTCGAACTATATTAACAATGTAAGAGGAAGAATTGACTCATCTTTTGTGAGTGCAGGCTTGAGGTTGTGGACAGATGGATGGTAAGGCATCGCAATTCAGAAGACCACGATAGGAGCAGTTGTGGCTGGGCAACCTCAAATGTAACATGGGCTTGGACAAGTGTTCAATGACTTTGATCTTCTAATGCATCTGCGTAGGTCATTAGCGGTGCACACATCAAGAATTCCCCTAAACCACAAGGTCATTCACATTCCATGAATTTGATGTTTGAATTCTCCAACTAGGACGATGGATGAATAGTCATGATCCTCCCATAAAATCATCATGTCCAGGTGTGATGGCTTCCAAACCAAATAAATGCAAAATAATGCAAGTCCACAGCCAAATAAGGGCATTATTGTCATGCTTGTCTGGAAAAGTTGCTAGCAATAGATGATCAATCAATGACAGTTCGTGAGTTCAGTTTGGATCTTTACTGGATTTGAAAAAGATGGGTAGAAATTGTTGTGTCAGCGAGAAATATCGGAGCAAAGAGGCAGGCGGCGTATAGTGTTTTCGACAGCGATTGGTTTTGCAAAAGTAGTAGCATGCGAAAAAAGGCCGTGGCGTTATCGGATGGTCGATGGGATGCCTCTCTATAGATGTTGCTCGTCAATGGCATCCATAGATGGTCAATGGGTTGGTGGAGGTGGGAGTGCTGATGGCATCATGGTAGAGAGGTCGTTTCGATGGACGGCGTGGATCGATCATCCAATAATTGCAATGGTTGCGATGCTTCTTGTAGTTGCAGTTTCTTCCAAATGGGGATGATGAGTCTAATTTGTAATGATGTACCATAGCAGATACACATCCACAACTGTTGTTGTATCCATGAAGAATCCTTAGAATGGGTAGACAGAATGTATGGGAAAAAGATGTGTTCCCACAAACGGCGTCAATGTTTTGGTTATCCCCAAATCTGTTCTCTAAATAACTTTATAGGAAAATCCTGCAAGAAAAAGAAAACATAAGAATGTCGAGGGTGGTCCCGATGCAGGCACTTGTATGTTCATGTTAGTAAAGGATCTTAGTAGTGATGTAAATAATAAAGAAAGAGAGAGAGAGAGAGAGAGAGAGACTTTGTTCAAGAGAGTGCATACCTGATGTATTTATAGTTGAGCATAAAGGACATATGTAATCCGTACGCAGATAGGAAAAGTATTCCTGTCTAGGGGAGGATTCCAAAGAAATACGGATCCCTAGTTCTTTTTAGGTATTCCTTTTAGGGAATAGTTTTGGAGCCTTACAAAACTGCATTATAGTTGGAAGAAGCATCCCATTATGATAGAAATCTGACATGGGTGGTGCCAACTAGACAATCGATAACCTATATTAGAGATCCCTAACACTACCAAACTACTGTTGCCACCAACGTGCCTGGGTAGCAGCTGGCATGATCCTACTTAGGCCACTGGCATTGGGCTAGCTCTTGGGGCACACTAGGCCTGGTCTGCTGAGGTAGGGGATTTCCCAACTTGTTGAACTTCCTCCAATGTAGTCCACCCCCTTAGTGGTTAGATTTTTCTAGAGGTGATTAATCTATGGATGGATAGATTTTCCCATAATGCATACCACCTAATATATATATATATACACATATATTTATTTATTTATTTATTAGGAAACTCTAACACAAATACCTAATTATCCAGCTGACATCACACCATGTCAAATCCTAACTCTAAGTAAGAATCCATATCCCACTTGCATACAGGCTACATACACATCCTGGCTATGCACCCATTTTCAACTATAAATACACTAGCGTATATACCCCCTAGAGAGACACAGGCTCTCTAAGCTCTCTACACTATTTGTAGTCCCTACTAAAGTCCCTTATTGACTTAAGCATCGAAATGTCCGTGCTAGGTGGTGTGCTGTTGTAGGTAACCAAAATTTAGAACATTGCTCTAATTTCAACTTTCTATAGTAGTGTGAGTAAGGGTTGATCCCATGAGGAGTATCTAGCTTAATTTTGTGTAATATGAATAAGAAATAGGATTTTGAATGTAATAAGGAAAGTATTATAAAAGAAATATATTGAAGAAGAAAACCTTGGTTCGAGTTAACATCCACCATCAGAATCTCATAACTGATCATTGAAAAACAATTCATACTTTGAATATTCACCATTGGAATTATTTTTCTTATCTCTCCTTCAACATAGTTAATTAGAAACACGTGATCCGATTAACCCTAACCACTAAACAACCTTAAACATGCACTAGAGATTTAATCTAATAGTAGCCTTAAGATTTGTAAAGATTGATGAAGCTAAACAACACAAGCATATGGGGTTGCATTTAATTTAGTTAAATATTCTTTCTAAGATTTAATAACTACAACAATAATAAATTATTAAACTCTAGTTGCTTTGCAGATTAGAGAGATCAAACAATTATGGATTTGATATCTAATCTAGCAAAAGATTGCAATGAATAATAAACTAATAGATCTTCTAGCAATTAAACATTACAATTATAATCATGAATCAAAGAAGAACATTCAATACTCAAGGTATAAATTGAATAATTAAAACAAATTAGATCTCACAGTATATAGATTCTAAGACTTCTTTCTCCTTAAACTAAGAATAAAAGTTTAGTCATGTAGGGCCATAAAATTACAAAGAAAATAAAATAAAAGAAAGAAGAGAGAGAGAATTCTATCGAAAGCCGCCAAGAAGTCCTCTCCAATCCCTAGCAAAAGAACCCTCAAAAACCCTAAGAAATGACTATTTATACAAAGAAAAAAATATACAAAATATGTAATTTCTATAAAAATATGAAAAGTGGGATTGAAGTTGGGCACCTACGGTGCCACCTTACTATCCGGTGGGGTGGTAGTGTGAAGTGGGTTGGCGTCGACAGTCCGATTTGTTGTCTACAAGACATACATCCACTATTTTAACTACAACTTCTTCATTTCAACTTATAATCATATGATTCTTCTTTCATTGGTTAGATAAATTCTAGATACACAACTTTTATGCTTATCACTTTTTCCAAATCATCCTCTTAATATGAAAAAATTAGTATACAAATGATACTACGAATCTTTAGCTCCTTTTTGACATATTTTGATACTTTCTCTGGTCATTTGTCCTTGATGTAGTTTTTTTTCTCTCAAAAATCCAAACATGAAAGTTGTTCAAAAAATTTTTGTGTTTCTATAACATCTTTAATCATCTTAATTGGTGGTCAGATGAGAGAGTTATGCCCAATATACGAAGCAATGCTAAAATTATCCAAAATCCTTCAATTGACTTCTTTTGCACTTTTCCACTCCAATTGTCTCATAATCCAGAATATAAGAATAATGAGTTTGTATAGGAGTCAAATAAGTATAAAAGATTAAGTATTAAGGGAATATAATATAATATTTTGCATTCTCATTAAATTTCCCCACACTTAACTCTTGCTTGTCCTCGGGCAAAACTCAAATTCACTCTCCCATAAAAGATTATCAAGGTTGCAATTATCACAATAAAGAATAACCAAAACTCTTCAAAAATCATATTATATTATGAACAAATTATTCTTATACAACCTAAAATTATTTAGTAAGCATTCTCTCTTGAAGATGGATTAAACTAAATAAGTAAAGCCCTCACAAAATTAAACACTCTACTCTCATGTATTTTGAAGGTTTATGTTCCGCTCAAATTCATTCCAATGAAAACGATCTACCATAAGCTTGCATATTTGCTCATTCTCCATCACTGGGATTACATGAATATTATGAATCATAAGGACTTTTCATGTGTTGTAATGGGGTTTAGGATAAAACTGAGAAATATTTGGGAATATAATTCAAAGCCATTAAAACTAATGAAGCACAAATACATCAACACAAGCTTAAATATATAAGACATGTACAATCACTTGTTTTATTCAGCATCCTTCAACTTTGAATATATGATGTATAAACAAACCCCTTCCCTTAGAATTTTGGTATTTTCTTTTTCTCTTTTTTCCCAATTTTAAGAACAATAATCTATTCCATTTCATCAATTATAGCCATACCACAGATTTTGACACCCCCACACTTTATTTCTTGTACACCCATACATAGCACAATGATGACTTATGCTCCACTAGCTTTATGGCTTGGGTAAAGATATTATTTTTTTAAATTTCAAGCTTGTAACATAGGTTTAGAATAAAAATGTATAAAGCTCAAAGGGGCTCAACAAGAGGAAAAATTAATCATAAGGTAGGTTATTTGGCTCATATAGTTCATAACAAAGAAGAGCCTTAATCATGTTCATGCTTGCATGTATCAATATGATCTCAAAGAGAATCAAGGCAAGTTCTAGAGAAACAAATCCATGGAAGAATATCTCTCATGAAGAAAAAAAATGAGACTGATGTGAATGTGTCAGTCTAAAGGCTCAAAATCTCACCAGCTTTTGTCTACGAAATTTAGTCATCACCGTTCTCAAGGAAAATAACTAAACCATGCAATTGCAAATTCAAAGATTACTTATTTAATCATGGTATAAATTTTTCAAGCTTAGTTGAATCTTGCTCATGACATCCTCAATGTCAAATCATCAGAAACCAACAAAACAAAGGGTAAAACTGACTCTCTCTCAACAAAATATTTTTTAAAAAATAAAAGCAAGGATAAAAACAAAAGCATAAAAAATATAACCTAAACCTCAATCTAAATCCCCTCCCCCACACTTAAAGCTTACATTGTCCCCAATGTAAGGTTTAATGCAAAGAAGATGTAAAAATAACCATAATATAAATGCAGAAATAAGAAGGAAATAAGAAAAAAAAACATAAACTCCCCTTGGGTTGCCTCCTAAGAAGCGCTTTTATTTATAGTTGTCAGCTAGACTCACTGCATCTTTCTTTAATTTGTGTAAACTGGCTGTTCTAGATCCAATTTTGTAGCATTCTCAACTTGTAGTCCTTCATAGAAAGGCTTAAGTCTATGACCATTCACTATGGAGACTTTGGAAATTACCAAACTCTAAATTTCAACTGTAACATGAGAAAAAATTAGTGACAATAAAAGGTCCATTCCAATGAGAACATAACTTACTTGGAAACAGACAAAGTCTTGAATGGTAATGAAGAACTTTCTGATCATTTTTAAACTCCTTCCTAGAGATCATCTTATCATGAAAAGCCTTCATCTTTTCCTTGTAAATCCTTGCATTCTCGTAAGCATCATTGCAAATCTCCTCTAATTCTTGTAATTGTAACTTCCTGTGCTCTCCATGTTCATGTTGAAACTCTTGATAGCCCAATAAGCCTTATGCTCTAACTCAATAAGAAGGTAACATGATTTCCCAAACACTAACCGATAAGGTGACATACCAATGGGCATCTTGTATGCAGTCTTGTACACCCACAAAGCATCATCTAGGCACAAACTCTAATATTTTCTATTGGTGTTAACTTCTTTTCAAGAATGGACTTGATCTCTTGATTTGATACTTCAGCTTGTCCATTGGTTTGCGAATGATAGGCAGTTGACTCCTTATGGGTCACATGATATTTTTTTCAATAATGCTTCAACTATTCGATTGTAAAAGTGAGTACCTCAATCACTTATCAAAGCTCTGAGAATTCCAAACCTAGAGAATATGTTAACCCTAGTAAAATTCATAATAGATTAGAGTCATCAGTATTGGTGGCTTTAGCCTCCATCCATTTTGAAACATAATCAATGGCAAATAATATATAAATAAAACCAAAAGAAACAAGGAACAGTCCCATGAAATCAATGCCCCAAACGTAAAAAATTTCACAGACTAGTATGGGGGTTTGTGGCATCTCATTCCTTTGGAAAATATTACCTGTCCTTTGACAATGATCGCACAACTTGCAAAAAGAGTATGAATCTCAAAATAAAGATGGCCAATAAAAACCACACTCTAATACTTTTCTTGTCATTCTCTTGGCTCCAAAGTGACCTCCATACTAATACTTTTCTTGTCATTCTCTTGGCTCCAAAGTGACCTCCATAAGCATAAGAATGAAAAAAGGTGAGTACAGATAGAAACTCACTTTCAAGAATACACCTTATTGCCTGATCTACACAATGCTTCCACAAGTATGGGTCGTCCCACACATAATATTTTGCATCACTCTTGAACTTGTTTCTCTAAGCTTTTGATAAATGAGGTGGTAATATGTTAGTGCAATTTCTCACTTGTATAGAACAATTGCTAATTAGGAAACATTTCCTGTAGATGAAGTTCATCCTCCACATGTACTAACCGACTCAAATGATATGCAACCCGATTTTTTGTCCCCCTTTTATCCTTGATCTCCAAGTCAAATTCGCTTAAGAGAAGTATCCACCTTATCGACCGTGGCTTTGCTTCCTTCTTCATCATCAAATAATGAAGAGTTGCATGATCAGAATAAACAATGACTTTAGTACCAACCAGATACGATCTAAATTTTTCCAATGCAAAGACAACAGCTAAAAGTTCTTTCTCAGTGGTAAATATCCTTGAAGCATAATAGATGGCATAAGATGCTTTCCCAATTCTCTGACCTAAAACAGCACCCACTGCATAATCACTTGCATCACACGTTATCTCAAAAGGAACATTCCAATCAAGAGGTTGGATAGCTGGGTTTGAAGTCAGCAGTACCTTTAAGTTGTCAAATGCCTTTTTGCACCCTTCATTGAACTCAAAAGCCACATCCTTTTGCAATAACTTGCATAGAGGTAATGCTATTTTGGAGAAGTCCTTGATGAATCTTCGATAGAAATCTGCATGTCCAAGAAAAGAATGAACTTTCCACACACTAGTGGGATAAGGTAAAGACTAAATGATATCAACTTTAGCTTTATCTACCTCAATTCCACCAAATGAAATAACATGACCCAAAACTATACCATGTTCAACCATGAAGTGACATTTTTTAGAATTTAACATAAGGTTAGTTTCTATGCATCTTTCAACAACAAGTGTAAGGTTATGCAAGCAATTATCAAAGGAATCTCCATGAACTGTGAAATCTTCCATAAAGACTTCTATAATATGCTCAATATAATCTGAAAAGATGCTAACCATACATCTTTGTAAAGTGGCTGGGGCATTGCAAAGGCTAAAGGGCATCCAGCGATATGCAAAAGTTCTGAATGAGCATGTGAAGGTCATTTTCTCTTGATCTCCTGGAGCAATTGCAATCTAGAAATAACCTGAATAGTCATCAAGGAAATAATAGTAAGAATGACCAGATAACCTCTCAAGCATTTGATCAATAAAAGGCAAAGGAAAGTGGTCCTTGTGAGTTATAACATTCAATTTTCTATAATCTATACAAACTCGCCACCAATTTTAAACATGAGTAGGAACTAAATCATCATTTTGATTTTTCACCACAGTTATTCCAGTCTTTTTAGGAACCAATAGAACTGGGCTAACCCAATTGCTTTCCAAAATAGGGTAAATCACTCCAACTTCAAGAAGTTTGAGGATTTTCTTTTCTATTACATCCATCATAGGTGGGTTCAATCTTCTTTATGGCTGATGAGAAGGTTTTGCTCCCTCTTCAAACAGAATACGATGCATGCATATGTTGGTCCCTAACTAAAAGGTAGCTCAAGAGGGCAAGGGGGGGGGGGGGGGGGGAGGGTGAATTGAGCTTCTAAAAACTTTGGCCAAATTCAATTAAATGTTCTTAAAATGAAAGAGGAAAGATCACAACACAAAAACACAATGATTTTTATAGTAGTTCGGTCCATAACTTGGCACCTACTCTACTTCTCTGAGTTAGCTTCTCTTTCTAAACTCAGGTTCCACTAACACTTGTTGGTTTTTAAAGCTCACCAACAACTTACTAGTTTTTCAAGCTCACTAGAAACTTTTACACATTGGTTTCCAAGCTAACTGACAGACTTCCTGGTTTCCCAAGCTAACCAGAAACTTTTACAGGGTTGATTTTTAAGCTAACAAATAAGTTTAGTAGTACAGAGAATTGCCTCTTACTTAGGTAGAAATGTACTGAAAATAAAGTTGAATAAACAAATAGAATATGCAATGAGATCAGATTCAAACTCCTTATCAAAGTCAATGTAGATCTAATGTAGACAAATCTGATTGCTTTTGGTAGTGACGTAGCAGATGGAGTAAAATTTTGGAATGTTGTAAATGCTCTTCTCAAATGTTTTTTAATGAACTCTCTCTTGATAATGCTTACTTTCTTGCTTGTTTTTCATGTGTTTTTGCATTGCCTTAACTTTGATTTAAATAGGCTTTGAAATGTAGCCGTTGCAAACATGTTTGGCACCATTTTCAATCTTGTATGGTAGAGTCTGGTGGTGACTTTTGTTTTTGTCGGAGTACAAAACTTCTGAGTAAGGGGCTCAGAACTTCTGTTCTTCAATTTTTTGCTAACCAGAACTTCTATGCCCATTTTACAGAAGTTCTATCATAAGTGTGGTTTTGACCATATTCAAAATGGGCAGATTTCTCCTTCTGGGAAACTTATATAAGTCTTCTGCATTACTTCTGAAGTTCGAAAGCATTCTTGCTTTTGACAAACTTCTATAATAGTTCTGAAGGCTCAAAAATAATTTTTGATTTATTTCTTATTAGTGTGCTATAATTATGCTTGTTGTTCTGACTTCTAAACTTATCATCTCTGAGAATGCTTCTGCGTTCAATGTGTCACCATTTCTGCATTGATAGTGTTGTGTTGTATTGCTACATTTGTTCTATGTTGCTTTTGTTTGGCATTGTGCTTCTTTGAGTAATGCCTTGCTTATTATGCAAAGCTTCTATGTTGACTTTATTTCTGACTAGTTCTAATTTTTGAGCTTAGCATCTTCTGTGTTCTTTTGAACATAAGCTGAGTGCAGATAGATACTTCTTTGTAAGTGAGATTTGTTGATTACAGAACTTCAACAACTTCTGTTTGGTTTCTGTTGTAAGTTAATTGTCTTCTGTTTGGAGGAATCGATTTCTACATTACTTCTATGTCTTTGATGATCCTTCTACGATGCATATTCATTTACTTCTGATTACTTTTTGTAATTTTCTCTATTTAGAAACTTCTTTTGATAGATTTGTACTTCAACTTCTACATTATACTTGATTAGATTCTGATTGCAGTAACTAGTTTTTGCAATTCATCTATTTGGATCTGAGAGGCTATTAATGCACTTCTAGTACACTTCTGATTGCCTCTGACAGGCTTCTGACTTGCATCTGCATGGAACGGAACTCCAATAAAACTTTTGTGCAACTGAGTGCAGAAGTTCTGTGTGCTTGAATTAGGGCAAGTAGGCCATGACTCAGAAGTTCTACGTAGCTTCTGTGTGATAGATAAGTTCTACAAAACTTCTGTGCTGCTAAAATCAGAAGTTCTGTGACTTTAAATTTAGGCAGTAGGTTGCGAGTCAGAAGTTTTGAGGAACTTCTAAACCACTTCTAAGCTTTGATATCTTCATGCCTTGTCTTCTAAGTTTCTCACTTGTGCTTTTGTCATACTTCTAAGCACTTCTGAACTACTTTTGAACACCGTGACTTTTGATGAATCTGCTTATGATCGCATCCTTGATTGCTTTTGAATTTTTGACATAGTTATAAGAAATTTTTGATTGGCTTCAGATTGCAGATCATCTTCTACATTGTTCTTGATTATGTTTTTGATTAACTGTTTGTTTGTAGAAAGATTTTTTGCATTGCTTTTGCTTGAATCTGAGAAGTTGTTGTTAAGCTTCTAATTTGCCTATGAACCTTAGGCTTGTGCTTCTTGATTTGGTTCTTATTTCAGATTTGTTTTCTATCAGGGTTCTATGTAACCAAGCTTACTTCTAGTTTGCTTTTGTTGAGTATGATAGAACTTCTAACATTATTCTGAATGTTGAAGTGTCTTTTGAGGAAGTGTTTCTATCTTGCTTCTGTGTGATGTTATGATTCTTCTTCTGGTTAGTTTCTAAGCCATGTATCTCCCTGGCTTTTTATGCTTCTGTGTAACTTCTTAATAACTTATTAACGTCATTTTAATTTACCATACATTTCCATATTTCAAAGGGTTAATGTAAAACCTTTACAATTATTTTCCTTGATCTATTTTCATACTTAATGCTGCAACACTTAAAAGGTAATTGGTTAGTTAACATTTCACTCATTGTTAGCTCATCATCAAAACTAAGTTATTTGATCTCGTTTATCATCAAAATCAAGCTTAATAAAGTGGTTAGACTTAACATTCTCTCCATTTTTTATGATGATAAAACATTTGAGTGATTAACCTTTCAAACAAAATTTTAGAATATGCAATGTATGCAATGTATATGATTTGCTAAGTGGGGCTCCCCCTGCCTAGGTGAACTCCCCCTGCATGTATGCATATTAATAAAATTTTAATTTTATATAACATTCTTCGTCTCCCAGTTTTTATTATCTCTTCCCCTTTTTATAATTATTGTATCATTTTATACTATCTCTCCCCCGTTTTGTCATAATAAAAAATAATGAATTAAAATATTTCATTATATAGCAGAGATGATACCATTATTCAGCAGAATTGATTGAAATGTATTAGAAGAGAAAAGGAGATTTGAAAGGAAAATGTAGACAAGATGGAACTTTGAATAGCCTTTTCGATGAATTTTTGAATTGTCTCAGAGATAGAAAGTAGTAGCGAAAAGGTTCTGAGCATAGAATTTGAAGGGAAAAAAATACTTCTAGTACAATGTATTAGCGTTTTTGTGCGAACTCAAACTGGGTCAAAACTTCTATGTAACTATCCTCATAAGTTCTGTATTTCAAGTGCAAAAGAAGTTTTGGAGGTGCAGAAGTTCTAATAGATCTTGAACTTAGTCAGAACATCTATGTTACTAAACTTAAAAGTTCTGAGTAACGTGCACAGAAATGAATTTAGAGTTCAAAGTTCTACGGCACCAAGCCCCAAGCATCAGAAGTTTTGTGGAACTTCTGTGATGAGAAATATAAGTTCAGAGATTAAGAACAAAACTTTTGTGTAACATATGATCTATTCTAAGTGATTAAATAGAGAATCTAAGTTACTTTTGATTTGTTTTAATTTAAGTATTAGAGTTTTTAAATTACTTTTGAAGCTTTGAAGTATGATTTCAAAGTTTTTTGGTATATTCTTGAAAGATTTGAATGATTTTTATGGATGGTTTTGGAAGTCTAGATGTGATAGAATAGGTGTTTTATGCTAATGCATCTAGTACTCTAAGTTCTCTTTTGATCTTACAAAATCTATCTTCTAGAAGTGGTTTTGTAAAAATGTCTACTAATTGATTTTTAATAGGTATATATTCTAAGCATATGTTATGATTTTGCACATGGTCTCTTATGAAATGGTATCTGATTACTATATGTTTAGTTCTTGAATGTAATACTAGATTCTTTGTTGAATTTATTGCACTAGTATTGTCATATTTAATGGGAGTGTCAACAATCTTAAACCATAATCATTTAATTGTTGTTTCATCCATGAGATTTGTACATAACAACTACATATTCAGCTTTAGTAGTTGATAAAGCTATGGATGTTTGTTTCTTTGAAAACCAAATTGATATGACCTTGAGGTACTTTTTCTATCTACCTTATAGCTTGCAAAATTTGAATCACAATACCTTATTAATTCAAATTTTGAACCTTTTAGATACCATAATTCAAGATTTGGAGTATTTAAAAGATAACTAAATATTCTTTTAATAGCAATTAGATGTGATTCTTTAGGGTCTGACTGAAATCGAGCACACATGTAGGCACTAAACATGATATCTGGTCTACTTGTAGTTAAATATAATAGAGATCCTATCAGGCTTCTATAAAGCTTTTGAAAAATAGATTTACCTTTATCATCTTTGTCCATTCTAATAGATGTGCTCATTGGAGGGGTTAATGGTTTTCCTTCTTCTAAATCAAATTTCTTAAGTAACTCTTTGATGTATTTTGTTTGATGGATAAAAATTCCTTCTTTCATATATTTTACTTGAAGTCCTAGAAAGAAGTTCATCTCATCCATTAAACTCATTTTAAATTCTCCCTACATTACTTCAGAAAAGTCTTAACATAATTTATCATTAGTTGCACCAAATATAATATCATCTATATAAATTTGAACAATTAACATGTTATTTTATCATGCTTAATGAAGAGTTTAGTGTCTACTTTGCCTCTAGTGAATCCTCTTTCTATTAGAAATTTACTTAATCTATCATACCATGCTCTAGGAGCTTATTTTAATCCATAGAGAGCCTTCTTAAGTTTGAAGACATGGTTTGTATCATAGTGATCTTTAAATCCAGGAGGTTGTTCTACATAAACTTCTTCATTAATAAAATCATTTAGAAATGCATTTTTAACATCCATTTGATAAAGTTTAAAATTCATGAATGATGCAAATGCTAATAACATTCTGATAGCTTCAATTCTTGCAATAGGATCATATGATTCTTCAAAGTCTATTCCTTCCTCTTGACAATATCCTTTTGCTACTAATCTTACTTTATTTCTTATTACTATTCTTGATTCATCTAATTTATTTCTAAAGATCCATTTAGTTCCTATTACAATTTGATGATTGAATCTTGGAATAAGTATTCATACATTATTATGTTTGAATTGATCTAACTCTTCTTGCATAACAATGATTCAGTTTTCATCTTCTAAGGCTTAATCTATGCATGTCGGTTCTATTTGGGAAATAAATGCAAGATTACCACATACTTGATGATATGAAGATCTAGTTCTTACTTTATCATAAATATCACAAATTACTTGGTCTTCAGGGTGATCATGCATGAATCTCCAATCATTGGGAAGTGAGTTGTTACCTTCATCATTTTCCTCAATAATGGATAATCCATCATTTGTTTCTTCACTATCTTCTTGTGTTTTCAGTTGTGGAGAATCTATGTCTTCATCATCAAAATCATTTATCTTTCTAGAGGGGTTAGAGCTTTCATCAAATTTTATGTGAATAGACTCCTCTACAGTTCTATTTTTCAGATTATAGACTTTAAATGCCTTGCTAACAACGGAATAACCAAGGAAAATACCTTCATCAGATTTTCTATCAAAATTTACCACGATTTTCCTTCCCATTATTAAGAATGAAACATTTGCAACCAAAAGTGTGGCAATGAGAAATGCTTGGTTTTTTGCCATAATACAATTCAAATGAGTTTTGTTAAGAATAGCTTTGGTAAAAATTCTGTTTATTATATAGCATGAAAAGTATTCATTGCTTTTGCCCAAAAATATTGGTGTAAGTCATATTCACTCAACATTGTCCTTGTCATCTCTTGCAAGGATCTATTTTTTCTTTCAGGTACTCCATTTTGTTGAGGTGTTCTTAGTACAGAGAAGGTATGAAAAATGCCATTGCTCTCACATAAAGCATTGAATTTTTTATTTTCAAATTCTCCACCATGATCACTTCTTATGGCTACTATATGAGAGTCTTGTTTCTGTACTCGCTTGGTAAATGTTTTAAAGAATGAAAATGTCTTATCTTTGGATGCAAGAAACATTATCTAGGTATATTTTGAATTGTCATCTACAATGACATATACATAATGTTTTCCTCTAAGACTTCTAGTTCTTGTTGGTCTAACAAGATCCATATGTAGCAATTGAAGAGGTTTAGTTGTGTATACTTCTTTGTTAGTTTTGAAAGACTCTTTAACTTGCTTACCTTTTAAGCAAGTGTCACATAACTCATTTTTGTCAAATTTCAATTTTGGTAAGCCAACAACAAGGCCTTTTTTATATAGTTTCTCAAACATGAACTTGTTAGCATGTCGTAGTCTTCTATGCCATAACAAGAACTCTTCATTATTCATAACAAGACATTTAACTTAGATATCACTAAAATCTATCAAATATACATTTCCACATCTTTTACCAAGTACTACAACTGAATTTAAACTATCTACTACTAAACATACATGTGATTCAAACACGACCTTGTAACCATTATCACAAAATTGACTAACACTTAAAAGATTGTGTTTTAATCCTTCTACTAGTAAAACATTTGAAATAGTAATAGAGGGAGGTTGGCTTATCTTACTAACCTCAACCACTCTATCTTTTCCATTATCTCCAACGGTAATCATTCCTCATTTTTTAGCTTTTAGTTTGTGAATAGTTCTTTTTTCCTTGTCGTGTGTCTTGAGCAAGCACTATCAATATACCATTTGCTGCTTCTTATGGCTCTCAAGAACACCCGCAAATATAAGATCAAGCTATAATTTTTTGTACCCATTTAGGAATGGGTCTAGGCGGGTTAGTAGCAAAATATTTTGGCACCCATTGATTTTTAGATGTTACTAAATTTGTCTATGGATATAGATGTATTTATTATTTCTGCAATAGTCTTTGGTAGCCAAATCAGATTCTGTTTGGGTTCTGATGTTCTTCCAATATTGCTAATTGTCTTTCTATGATTTTTTTTTACTTTTCTTCTTTGGCTTAAGTTTAAATAATGTAGAAACCAATGTTTTCCTAAGAGCATTATTTTTTGCTTTTGTTTACTCAAGTTCTATGTTAATGTTAGTCTTAAGTTGAGTATTTTCTTGTTTTAACTTAGAGCATTCATAGATTGTCTTTTCTAATTCTCTCCTTTGTGTTTAGATTTTAATGTTTTAAAATCAAAATATAATTCTTCTAACAATTCTTCTAAATCAGAAGTTTCAGGTGTTAGATTTACCTCATCTTCATGGATAGCCATGAAACTTATTCCTATGTGATGCTCCTCCTGATTTCTTTCTTTGGTATTGAGTGAATTGAACTGAGCTTCATTCTCTTCTTCAGTTCCACTCAAGCTTTTTTGCATCATGCTCTCTAGTATTTCCTATGCAGCCATTGCTTTCTTCTTCTTTTCAAATTTCTTATCATTAGAAGTATTCTTTTTATCAAAGTAGGAATTATACATTTTTTTCTTATCTTCTTGCCTTTTATCTGGCTCTGGATAGTCATAGCTCATATGTCCAGATTTGTTGCAGTTGTAACATTTTGGAATCTCCTTTCTCTTTTCCTTGCTTTTGTAGTTTTTGGAGTTGTTTCCAAATTTCTTCTTCCTAATCATATTCTTGAATCTTCTAGTTATCATTATCATATCCTCATCATCTTCACTTGTTGATGTGCCTTCTAAGGATTCTTCTGATTCAGCTTGTAAGGCAATTTTCTTACCTTCTGATTCATATAGAACTTTTTGCTTCATTAAAACTTCATGGGTCATAAGTGATCCCATAAGTTTTTCTTCTATCATCTTATCCTGATCTTTTGCTTCTTGGATGGCAGTTACTTTAGGCATCCAGAATCTGGGTAGAGATCCAAAGGTCTTTTTCACCAACTTGGGTTCGTCATACTTTTCTCCTAAGCTTTTCAATCCATTTGTGAATTTCTGAAATCTTCCAAACATTTCAGAGATAGTTTCAGATTCTTTCATGGAGAAGGCTTCATATTCCTACACTAGCATTTTGATCTTAGTTTCTTTAACTTAACTTGTGCTTTTGTGTGCTATCTGAAGTTTGTCTCAAATTTCTTTAGATGAGTCACATGTAGAAATCTTTTCAAACTCAAACGAAGATAATGCACAATAGAGATAAATTTTTGCCTTCGCATCACATTCTATTGCTTGAAAATCTTCAGGTGTGTATTTGTGTTTTGTGTTTGTGACATTCTTTCCATTCTTGATTATAAGTCACAACTGGTAATCAATGGTGATCAGAAAGTTTTGCATCCTCATCTTCCAATATCCGTAATTGGTTCCATCAAATAGTGAGGGTTGGAAAGTGGATTGCCCTTCAGTAGATGTTTTGTGAAACATACTGGCCATTCGGAATCTCTTCATAAGTTAATATACTAGTGATCAAGGATTAACTAGTGAAGCCTGCTCTAATACCACTTGTTGGTCCCTAACTAAAGAGTAGCTCAAGATGGGGGAGGAGGGGGTGTGAATTGAGCTTCTAATAACTTTGGCCAAATTCAACTAAATGTGCTTAAAATGAAAGCGGAAAGATCACAACACAAACACACAATAATTTTTATAGTGGTTCGGTCCTTAACTTGGCACCTACTCCACTTCTCCAAGTTAGCTTCCCTTGCTAAACTCAGGTTCCACTAACACTTGTTGGTTTTCAAAGCTCACCAACAACTTGCACAAGTTGGTTTTCAAAGCACACCAACAACTTACTAGTTTTCTAAGCTCACTAGAAACTTTTACATATTGGTTTCCAAGCTGACCAACAAACTTCTTAGTTTCCCAAGCTAACCAGAAACTTTTATAGGGTTGATTTTCAAGCTAACCAACAAGCTTAGTAGTATAGAGAATTGCCTCTTACTTAGGCAAAAATGTACTAAAAATGAAGTTGAACAAACAAATAGAATATGTAATGAGATCAGATTCAAAATCCTTATCAAAGTCAATGTAGATCTGATGTAAACAAATCTGATTACTTTTGAGAGTGACGTAGTAGATGGAGTTGAATGTTCGAATGTTGTGAATGCTCTTCTCAGATGGTTTTTAATGAAATCTCTCTTGAAAATGCTTGCTTTCTGGCTTGTTTTTTGTGTGTTTTTCCATTGCCTTAACTCTAATTTAAATAGGCTTTGAACTATAGCCATTGTAAACATGTTTGGCACCATATTCAAACTTGTAAGGAAAAGTTTGGTAGTGAATTTTGTTTTTGTCAAAGTACAAAACTTCTAAGTAAGGGGCTCAGAACTTCTGTTCTTCAATTTTTTGCTAACCAGAACTTCTGTGTCCATTTTGCAGAAGTTCTATCATAAGTGTGGTTTTGACTATATTCGCAACGGGGAGATTTCTCCTTCTGAGAAACTTCTGTAGGTCTTCTGCATTACTTCCGAAGTTTGAAAGCATTCTTGCTTCTGGATACTTGCTTTTGATAAACTTCTGTAATAGCTCTAAATGCTTGAAAACAATTTATGATTTGTTTCTTATTGGTGCTCTTGTTCTAACTTTTGAACTTATCATCTTTGTTGTTCTTCTGAAAATGCTTCTATGTTCAATGTGTCACCATTTTTGCATTGATAGTGTTGTGTTGTATTGCTGCATTTATTCTGCGTTGCTTTTGTTTGGCATTGGGCTTCTTTTGAGTAATGCCTTACTTATTATGCATAGCTTCTGTGTTGATTTTATTTTTGACTGGTTCTGATTTTTGAGCTTAGCATCTTCTGTGTTCTTTTGAACACAAGCTGAGTGTAGATAAATACTTCTTTGTAAGTGAAATTTGTTGATCATAGAACTTCAATAACTTATGTTTGGTTTCTGTTGTAAGTGAATTATCTTCTATTTGTAGGAATCAATTTCTTGTATTACTTCTGTGTTTTTGATGATCCTTCTATGATACATATTCATTTACTTTTGATTACTTCTAGTAATTTTCTATATTCAGAAACTTTTTCTGATAGAGTTATACTTCAACTTCTGTATTATACTTGATTAAATTTTGATTACAATAACTGGTTTCTGCAATTCTCTATTTGAATATGAGAAGCTATTAATAAGCTTCTAGTAGACTTCTAATTGACTCCGACAAGCTTTTGACTTGCTTCTGCATGGAACAGAACTCCATTAGAACTTTTGTGCAACTGAGTGCAGAAGTTCTGTGTGCTTGAATTAGGGCAAGCAAGCCATGACTCAGAAGTTCTACGTAGCTTCTGTGTGATAGATAAGTTCAACAAAACTTCTATGCTTCTAAACTCAGAAGTTCTGTGACTTTGAATTTAGGCAGTAGGTCGCAACGCAGAAGTTCTGAGGAACTTCTGAACCACTTCTGAGCTTCGATATCTTCATGCCTTGTCTTCTAAGTTTCTCACTTGCACTTCTGTCATGCTTTTGAGCACTTCTGAACTATTTCTGAACACCATGACTTGTAATGAATCTGCTTTTGATGGCATCCTTTATTGCTTCCGAATTTCTGACACAATGCTGAGAAATTTTTGATTGGCTCTATATTGCAAATCGTCTTTTGCATTATTCTTGATTATTTTTCTGATTAACTGTTTGATTGGAGAAAGATTTTCTGCATTGCTTTTGCTTGAATCTGAGAAGCTTCTATGAAGCTTCTAATTTGCTTACGAACCTTAGGCTTTTGCTTCTTGATTTGGTTATTGTTTCAGAGTTGTTTTCTATTAAGGTTCTATGTACCAAGCTTACTTCTAGTTTGCTTTTGTTGGGCATGATAGAACTTCTAACATGATTCTGAATGTTGAAGTGTCTTCTAAGGAAGTGTTTCCATCTTTCTTCTGTGTGATTTTATGATTCTTCTTCTAGTTGGTTTCTGAGCATTGTATCGCCATGGCTTGTTATGCTCTTGGGAAACTTCTTAATAACTTCTGAATGACATTTTAATTTAGCATACATTTCCATATTTCAAAGGGTTAATGTAACACTTTTATAATTACTTTCCTTAATCTGTTTTCATACTTAATGCTGCAACACTCGGAAGGTAACCAGTTAGTACCTTAACTTTTTACTCATTGTTTTCTCATCATCAAAACTAAGTTGTTTAATCTCATTCATCATCAAAATCAAGCTTAGTAAAGGGTTTAGATTTAACAGCGTGTAGATGAGCTGATTCCCTTGATATCTGCAATTGTCCAACCAATAGCCATCTTATGCTCCTTAAGGACTTCCAGAAGCTTCTCTTCTTATGATGTACTGAGTTTACTTGAGATGATCACTAGTAATGTCTCTCCCTCTCCAAGAAACACATACTTGAGATGACTACGTAGAGGCTTCAAATCTAGAATAGGAGCCTACAAAACAGTGGGTAAAATTCTCTTGTCAGCAATTGGTAAATCTATATGAGGAACATTACCTAATTTTGGCAACTTTGGAAAGTCATTCATGTAACAACCCGGGCTCCAGTGCAGTACTCTGATACCAACTGTAACAACCCGAGCTCCAGTGCACTATTGTCCGCTTTGG
>JAYJMB010052587.1:3890-28680 GCA_036873735.1 Pouteria campechiana
AGTTTTAGTAAATTTTGATTAGAGTGACAAAGAATTTGTAGAGCAAGCTTTAAAAGATTGTGGAAAGTTTTCAACACACTTCTGGTAAATGAGAAAAAATTATATCTTTTATATTGAAAAAATCAAAAGTAAAAATACCTAAAACGTACTAAATAAAGATGCAGCAAATGTTCATTGCATGAAAAATCCACGTATAGTCACACACGGTCACAAGAAATGAAAGTATAAAAGCTTATAATTAAAATAAAAATACGTGAATGGATGAGCCACAAGTTTTTGGACCTTGCTTTATTCAGCCATTTCATTAATGTAAGCATAGGTTTCAATTTTAATTCAAATAGCATGCTTGCATGTTAATTATATTTGAGATGTTAACCTATCGTCACGACTAAAAGCATATTTCCAAGGCATAGCTGTCTCATTTATTCAAACGTATGATAAATTATCTAAACTTTGCACTATCTAATATAATTGTAGCAATAGAGAAGTTATAAATTGTCTCTTAAATCACTTTGATTTCTTATATCTGATAAATTATCTAAACTTTGCACTATCTAATATAATTGTAGCAATAGAGAAGTTATAAATTGTCTCTTAAATCACTTTGATTTCTTATATCTGATTTATTTCGATTGCAAGAATATTTTTTTATCCACTATCAAAGGTGGTTTCCTAATGAACACTATGGATTATTATTTAGTATGCATGAGACTAGGGTTGCAACATAGAAGGGGATCATTTTTTTCAAATTTGTAAAAAATTCAATTAAACTATATTTGCCAAAGACCTACCCATCTTCAACTAATTCAATTCTGGCTTATAAGATCGCCAATCTAAATTAATATTAGTTGTGCAACTTGGTTTGGGTACCCATGAGCTAAATTAGAACCAACTTGATTTAATCATGATAGGTTCCCCTTCGTAGTTCCCCTTCGTTACCCATAGGGTCTCTTCAAGAAGAGCTTGTCTAGCCTGTATCTAAAATTTGGGTAGGTTTAGTTTCAAGGTTGGCTACTTAGAACTAACTTAACCTGCTTATATAAATAAAAAAGAATACCTAAACTAATCGTAAACCCTTAGTCTATTTCTTACTTTCCCATTCCTATCGATGCTCGACACCCATGTACTCAACCCTCGTTCTTTTCTCTCCTTAGTCTCCATTTCAATCAACATTGATGATCGAACTTAACCCTATTAGTCAGTGTCATTATCAATAGTAGCACCCTCGATTCTTCTGTCTTCATTTTTGTCACCAACCAAGCCCTAGAATAATAATTTTTACTGTATTATGGGTCTAAGTGGGATTAATTCCAAGATCTATTATACCTTAGATAAAACACAACATAAGAAAACTTGTACACAAAATGAACCAAAAATATCTCACTTTATTTAATAATCAATTTAATGCATCAAGTTTGTATACATAGTCAATAAATCTTATAACATTTGATTTAAAATGGGCAGAGTAAATAAAAATAGAAGATAATTTCTTTAATCTCCCACAAAGACCTTTAATAATTTACTCTTTGATTTTTCCTCAATGTTGATTAGAACTAACTGAAAAATATAAAAATCAAGATGCAAGTTTTAATAAACTCAACAAGTGGAAAGAATAAATACATTTAAACCATCCATCTTAAAATCTCAACAGTTTCTTTTGATTTCTCATCATTTGACCCATTATCATAATTGATCTTATGGACCAAACCTATGCCCCTCAAATCTACCCACATAAAATCTAAAGATTTAGTCATTTTTTAGAAAATCTGATCCGTTCATCAGACACTTCAAAACCATAGTAATTGATTATTAAATCATTCAAATCAGACATCTATAGCCCCCAATCATCTAATTTAAATCTGGCTGTCCATTCTAAATACTCAGTTTTAGGAAACGTTTAAAAGCGGAAACCCATTTCTTCTTCCCACGGTCAGTCACCATGATTGAACCAACAACCCATCACACCGCCTGCCCCATCACGCCACCGCTCGTTGCCACCACCGTTGTCCGCCGCCAATGCTGCCGACCCGCTGCCCACTGCCACCTGATCGGTCTGGCTGCGCTGGCAACTTGGGTCTTGCCTTAGGGGGTTGGCGGCCTGTCTTCCCAATCTGATCGTGGCTCTGGTTCGGGACTAATCTAATCAGATAAAATCTGATTTTCTTCTCTAGCCAAATTCCATCTACGATCAGCACAAATGGTAGCAATATTTGAACGATTTTGATCCATGGCTCTAGGTTTTGGCAGCCTAAAAAATCGGACGTCTTCTTTTTTAGGTTTATTAAAAAATTCCGGAATCTAAAAATTTTAATTTGATTTTCTCTGTCGATTTCCATAACATCATCTGATTTTTTGGCAGCTTACATCAGATACACGATCTGATTTGCTTTTGACGTATGAACGGCCCAAAAAAATTCTGACCGATGCCACTCCGACTGGTATAGACATTTTCTGCTACCGATTAAAATCAACGCGATTTTCTGCTGTCGACCAGAATCAGCGCCATGGCTAATGCCCACCGTACGTGCGCATGAGTTAATGCTGGACAGCGAATCTGGGCCTGGGGAGATTAACCCAACACGTAAAAATTTGGAATTGTTTCGTAAGCGTGGTAATTTCGTTTAACCTAAAGTTTCAATTTAGGAATTTTGTCAATGTATGCTAATTTTAAGTAAAGTGTCTATCCTAAAAATTTTAGGGATTTTGTTTCAAAAATCCCTATGTTCAAAGCACATAAATAAATAATCCGATTAAATGTAAAAATAAAATATTATTTTTGATGCCCAATTATTTAATATGTCTAATAATTTTATGATGGCCCAAATATCACCATTCCAAAATCTAAATCAAGAGGGCTTAAAAAAAACATCTTTGGCATCTCAATAATATTTAAATTTTACACTTAATTAGTTAAATCAAATCATCTAATCTAGAAATTAATCGTATGCTAAAATAAATCTCATATTTGCCATAGATCACATCTATGTAATTTCCACATCACCATTTAATTTCTGATTTGTCAAAAATCCTATTTCTCATTCTTAAGATTTATGATAATTTCAATATCATCTCAATTTTATTAATCTTATTTTTGACAACTTCTCATTGCTCCAAAATACAAGATTAAAAAAAATAATATAAATCTATCTTAAAATTCCACTTACCGGATTGACAGCTCACGAAGGGAAAAAAACAATTCCTTTTAAGCTTTAAAGATGTGCCCCCATAACAACAACATAATTTTTCTTAATCTCATGGTGTAAATATTGGTATATTGAATATCCCAATTTATAACTTGAATTTTTAACCACCTATGAAAAAAAATGAGATTTCCAATGTAGTCACTTTTGAATCCTCTTTTGCAAATGAATTTAATTTCCTTCCACATGTTAAGCAAAAAAGGATAAAAGAAATTATTTAATTTTTTAACCGTGACTATGAGTGCAACTTGGCCTCATAAAACTTGAGTTCCTCTCAACTCTAACTCTAACACTATTGGTAAAACTTCGATTATAATCCTAACCCTAATCGTATTTATAAAAACTCAACCCTAACCCTATTTTTGAAAATCGCATTCAAGTTAAGTTTCAGGTTAAAATTCGAGTTGATAAAATCCAATGATGTTTTAATATTAATAAATAAAAACTTTTTTGGTAATGAAAGTAATAATGACCCACATAAAAGAACTACCTACTCTTATACCATCATATTTATATTCGTTATTAACCACATAAAACATTGTTGGAGCATCCTAGAGCACAATAAACTACCCAAAGATGTCATATGTATGGAATAGATGCATTGCCGTGTAAGTCAAAACTTTGTCAAGAAGGAACTAGTTCAAAGGTATTAACTATTACATCCAAACGCAAATGTCTCCATCTCTGAATGATGTTTCTAAATAAACCTTCAATTAATTTTTACACAACAAAAGTTTCCAAGCATCTGTCAATTGTAAAAAAAACTATTGGTTGTAAATAGCACAGGTCTATGACATGGGAAAGCTTCTGGATCCTATTTAACGAGAAGTCCCCTTGTTTGATAGTTGCCTACTTTAACTACACAATCTCAGGTTCCTTACGAGAAACGGAAAATATAGAGTTAGAAATTGATTAATGGGTCATCCAAGATTGCATTTGTTTCCTTTTACTCGGTGGTGCTGGCTAATTGTCGCACGTGTTATTGGGTGCACAAGTAAGGCATCTTGTACGGTCCACCAAAAACACGCCTGGAAATTGGAGTCCCATCATTAACAACTATGCCTGGTGCAAAAAAATAAAAAATTCCCCAACAATGTGGGCCCCATAGGGATGGGCTCTGATGAGGTGTTAGACAGAAGATTCCAGCCTAGCACGTGCGTCCAAGCCTTCGGGCCCTGGGGCCAAAGCGACTCTCTCTCTCTCCCTCTCTCTCTCTGGGCTTTCTTTCCAACGCGTCCCACCGCCGAATCAACGGCCGATGACTCTCCACGAAACTCCTCCCTCTCTCCAATCACACGACATGACCATTTATGCTTTGCTCGCCCCCGCTTCTTTCACACTCGCACGGGCGGCCGGGACAGGGATGGAATTTAGGGCAGCAGCCACAGCGTCGCACCAAGGGAGGAAGAAGGGGGCGTACGCACTTGCACGGGTGGCCGAGACAGGAATGGAATTTAGGGCAGCAGGCTAGCAGCGACAACGTTGAAGCTGAGAAGGAAGAAGGGGGCAATCGCGTACCCACGAATGGGGATTAGCCGATTAGTGCAGGCAGTAGGGCATTTCTCGTTCATATATATATTTTTTATAAATCATTTTCAAAATTTGAATTTGGGATGGGGTTGACCCCAGCCCTACATCGACTCAAATTTAAATTCCTCGAGTTTAGGTTGGGGAAAATTGAGTTTGAGCACTATTGAAAATTGTGTTCCGGTTAAACCAACTCAAGTTGCACCCCTACCATAACTCAAGTCAAATCTTAGACATCAATACTCATTAACTATGACTTTAACTATCTGATTTACACCAGTTAATAAAATAACATTCTAAAATTATTCTTTTAAATCCACAAAAAATCTAGTTGGGGTTTTAAGGCACACAAAGCCCATTATCTACAAACCCATCACTCATCCTAATGTCCAAGAAAATATTTAATGAGTCATCAGTCCATCTATGTCATCTATCAATCTAACATGTTGGATGTTCGAAAGGCTACATTAGATGGTTGAATGGTTAATAGTCAAAATTTCAATAGTGTCAGATCATCGTGTAGAAATAAAATTTCTATTTATAGGCACCATTGAAACTTTGACCATTGACCATTGACCATTGACCATATGACCATCTGATGTAGCGTATTGAATATCCAACATATTAGATGACGTATTAGATTGATTGATGATGTAAGTCGGACTTGTGATTCGTTGACTGTAGGTTTGGACATTGGGCTGATTGATTGATTTGCAGATAATGGGCTTTGTGGGCCTTAAAAACTTTCATTGGTTTAAAAGAATTATTTTAGAATATTATTTTAGCAACTTGTGTAGGTCGGATACTAAAAGTTATGATTAATGAGTAGATGGATTGAAGGTTTGATTTGGGTCATGGTTGAAAATTAGATAATTTATTTTATTTTATTTTTATTTACTTTTTGGCATGTGGGACCCCCATAAGAGATAAGATGGCAACAAACCGAAGTGGTTTCAGGATTTCAATAGCGAATGAAATTCCCTCGCGGAATTAAATTCATTTGCAAAAGAAGAAAACTTTTTGATTCAGAACTGGTTAGAAATCTCATTTTTTTCTCCCCGGTGGTTAAAAATCCAAGTTATGAATAGAGATGTTCCTTATAAAAAATTTTACACCGTGAGACTAACAGAAATTTGACTGTTGCTGCGTGGGCATGTCGTTAAAGTAGAAAGGGAGTTGTTGTATTTTTTTTTCATGGGCCGTCAATCACGTAGGTGGAATTTTAAGATAGATTTATGTTGTTTTATTAATCTTGAATTTTGGCGCAATGGGATATTGCCAGAAAAATAAGATTAATAAACTTGAGATGATGTTGAAATTATCATAAATCCTAAGATTGAGAAATAGGATTTTTGATAAATCAGAAATTAAATGGTAACGCAGAAATTGCATTGATGTGATCTATGACAGAGATGAGATTTAGTTTAGCATACAATTAATTTCTAGATCAGAAGATTTAATTTGACTAATTAAGTGTAAAATTTAAATATTTTATTTTACATTTAATTAGATAATTTATTTTTGTGCTTTGACTTAGATAATTAGAGACAAAATCCCTAAAATTTCTATTATAGACACTTTTCCTAAAATTATTTTTATGATAGACACTAACCCTAAAATTAGCACATAGAGACAAAATCCCTAAATTGAAACTTTGGGGCAGACGAAATTAAATGTTTATGAAATAATTCCAGATTTTCACATGTTGGGTTAATAGGCCCAGATTCGCTGTGTGCGCGGGCAACATTATGCTGTCCAGCATTAATTCATGTGCACGTACGGTGGGGATTAGCCATGGCGCAGATTCTGATCGACAGCAGAAAATCGCGTTGATTTTGATCGGTAGCAGAGAATGTCTATCCCAATCGAAGTGGCATCGGTCAAAATTTTTTTAGACCGTTCATACGTCAAAAGCAAATCCGATCGTGTATCTGACGTAAGCTGCCCAGAAAAATCAGATTTCATCAGATTTATGTTATGGAAATCGACAGAGAAAATCAGATTCAAATTTAAAATTTAAAATTTTAGATTCCATTTTTTTTTTATAAACCTAAAAAGCATACGTCTTATTTTTACAGGCTGCCAAAACCTAGAGCCATGGATCAAAATTAGGGGTGTAAGTCGGTCAGGTTCCATGCGAGTTTTAACTTGCTCAACCCTAACCCTCACTTTTAGAATCTAAACCCAACTTAACCCTAACTCTCACTTTTATAACCTTTTTCCTAACCCAAACCTTAACCCTAGCCCTACATGTGCGAGTTAACTTCAGGTTTAGGTTTGGGTTTGGGTTGAGAGACCATCATTTTTAAGTAAAAGTACTCTTGGTTTATATCTCGCATGCTTTTTTATTATTTTTTTCTTTGCCTTCAGTAATTGTATTATCCTTTGTTAAATGACTACTAGTCATCTAAATTATTCATTCCTTTTTTGAATAAAGTCAAAATCTTTTGAAAAAAAGAAAAAAAGAAGAAAAACAATAGTATTGGAAGGCAGGGGCATTTAATGACTATTGGCCTGGTTATGATCTTAGTTTTATAGGAACCTTATTCATTCTAGAATGTTATTATTACAATGTTCATTTAGATTTATTTCCATCAATTAAAGGATTTTCTACAAGCCCTGTTTCTATGTACAAGTCGTTTTAAACAATGTTACTCAAGATACAAATAATCCAAATCTTAGAGACTGTGCATACATATACTGGCGCCTACTTTTAACTGACCTTGAGGTATAGTTTGAAGTATTTTTGGTATATGCAGTTTGTGGTATACTTTGATTATATTTGAGAAATTTTTTATTTTTATCTTAATCAGCAAAAAATGTTATGCTTATATATATATAGATATATACACCCCTAATCAAAATTATACATATGTTGCTACCATTTGCGTTGATCGTGGATGTAATTTGGCTAAAGAAGAAAATTAGATTTTATCTGATTAGATTAGACCCAAATTAGAGCCAGGATTAGATTGGGAAGACGAGCTGAGTGGCCTTAGCCAGCCAACCCCCCAGGCTAGATGCACATTGCTAGTGCATCCAGCCCGGTCAGGTTGCAATGGGCAGTGGGTCGGCAGCATTGGCAGCAACGTGTGCCGACAGTGGATAACAGCGGTGGCAACGAAAGATACCGTGATGGGGCAGCGATGTGATGGGTTTTTGGTTCAATTATGGTGACTGACCGTAGAAAGAAGAAAGGGGTTTCCACTTTTAAACATTTCCCAAAATAGAGTATTTAGAATGGACAAGCAGATTTAAATTAGATGATTTGGGGGCTATAGATGTCTGATTTGAATGATTTAATGTCTATTTTCATATTTTTTAAGCGTCCAGATTAGATGGACGGGTCAGATTTTCCAAAACATGGCTCAATTTTTAGATCTTATGTGGACAAATTTGAATGGCAAAGATTTGGTCCCTTAGCTGGTTAATTTGCTCCACAAGATCAATCATGAGACGTTTATATTCCCTTTTCCCATTTAATTTTTATGATTAATGGATCAGATAATGAGAAATCAAGAGAAACTGTTAAGATTTTTAAATGGATGGTTTAGATGTGTCTATCCTTTTTATCTATTAAGTTTTTAAAACTCATACCTTGATTTCTATATTTTTTAGATGGTGATGATCAACACTGAGGAAAAATCAAGGGATAGATGATTACAGATCTTTCTAGTAGATTGAAGAAGTATTTTCTATTTTTATTTACTCTCCCCATTATGTAATAAGATTTATTGACCATGAATATAGACTTGATGTATTAAGTTAGTTATTAAATAAAGTCGGGTATTTTTGGTTCATTTTGTATATAATCTTTCTTATATTGTGTTTCATCTAAGGTGTAATAGATTTTGGGATTAATAATACTCAAACCCATAATATAACAAAAATTGTTATTTTAGGCCTAGGTCATGACAGTTGGTATCAAAGCAAGTTATGCCTAGATTGAGATGAACATAATATATGCCGGAGTAATGCGCAAGTGAAAAGGAGAGGAAATATTAGAAATGATGTTATCGAACAAATACAAAAATTCAAAGTTTTCCACCAAAAGAAATAGATCAAATTGTGGGATATGTGAAGGACAAGCAAAAATTCTACCATCAATAACATTTCTGGAAGATTATAGATGCTATTTCTGCAAGATGAAGTATTTAACAATAAATTTGGAAATATCGCTATTATATAGATTTTTTTTAAGGCAAAAATAAAACAATCAAGGAATGTCTATCTAGATGATTCAATAGCTAACCAGCCAGCTACTACTGTTGTAGATGTACCTGGATATAACAAGCCACCCACCAAGAAGAATAAAATGATCCGATTTTGAAAAAGAAAATGTATCAATAAGAAGATGTTGTTAAAAACCACAGAGAAGAGATGTTGCATGGCTTTGAGGAAATGAGACAAATGCTTGTTGGAGTGTTACAGCAGACTATTATGGCTACTTCGAGTACTTAACTAGTTGGATAGAATCAACAAGCTAAAAGGGCTGATACGGTTCATAGGGGTGCAACTTGGGTTGGGTTGATGAGGACTCGCCTGACCCAACTCAACATTTTAAGGGTTTGGGTTTATTAGTTTTGATATTGGATTAACCCAAACCCGAATTCTAATTTGGGTTAGGTTTGGGTTGATGGCAACCCAACCTGAAACCCGCCTGAATCGCATATTATTAGTTACAAAACTAAAAACTATACATTTTTTATTTCTCATAATTCATATTACATTGAAATTTCTCTTATGAAGCATAAATGACCTATCAATCTCATATTATTTCCATGATCCCTATCTTTATTCGTAGTACAAGCGTGTTTTCCTTTAGTTGATTAATTACGAACATCCAACCTTATATGCTAAGGTTGTCAAAAAATCTTATTTTTATCCTCATCTCCTAAGTGTTTTGAAGGCCCCAAACCAAAGGTGTTTAGCAATATGAGTACTATCATATGCAGTCATCTATCTCTCAACTTTTAATCTCTTCTTTTCTTCATCTTTTTGAGTGAAGTGATCATTGAGTTATAAAAATATTCAATCACACTACATCAAGCATTTCAACATTCATTCTCTCTATCAAACATTATTAAGGATTTTATCTTGAAATATTTAAGGCCTTTTAATGTTGTATTTTATGATTGAATATAGCCCGAATTTAACCCAAAACCAAACTATTGGATAGTGTTAAGGTTAAGGTTTCAAAATTAGGGTTGAGTTAGGGTTAGGATTGAAATTTTAGACTTTGGGTTAGGGTTAGGGACTTCAACTCGAACCCAAATTGCCTCAGTTGCACCCAAAATGGTTCATCTAGAGACACATGGAGCAGATCAGTAGAACTCAGAACAAGTTGCTACTCATGTTGCTACTAAGATCGATCAACCTTATAGGGAGCAGTCAGTTCAAGCTCTAGAAAATGGTTAAGAGGGACCTATTGTAAGAAATACTAGGGTAAGAGAATAGATTAGTGAGACTTAGTCGATAATAGTACCTAGACCTTCAGTGGATAAAAGAAGAAAAAGAAAGTGATAAGCAAAGACCAAGATAGAAAAGACTTGCTTTCCATAGAATGAATAAGACTTTTTTTGGGAGATGGAGTTGCCTTCGAGAATTGGTTAAGCTTTTGATTTCTTGGATTCCACTAATAAGCAGAGAGTGCGGTTTGTGACCCATCAGTTGTCAGATGATGCCTATAGATGGTGGGAGACTTAGAAGAGGGTCTTTGAGAGTCAGAAGGTAGAGATAACCAAGAATAAATTTAGAGAAGCTTTTTGTGAGAAATTCTTCCCCTCAATCATTAGAGTAGAAAAGGCTCAAAAGTTTGCACAGCTAAGCCAAGGGTCAATGACCATATCTCAGTATGAGAAGAAGTTTTCAACATTGATCCATTTTTCTCCTGAGACAACTAGTAATGATGAGGTTAGGAGGAATAAATTCGAAGATGGATTCTCAAAGGGCATTAGAATGAAAGTGCAGGCTCTTAGATGTAGTTTCTATGGGCAGGTAGTAGATATGGCCTTAAACATAGAGAAGGATATGGCAAAGACCTATAGAGCTCTTGAGAAACACAAATTGGTAGAGCTTGATAAAGGGTCTTCTTCTAAGAAACAAATGGTTCAACACCTAGGACAAGAAGACAAGGTTAGTGGATTCAAGTCTAAGAAGTCTAAGAAGCCACATAGAAGGTGTAACAAATATGGAAGGAACCATTCTAGACCTTGTAATTTCCAACCTGGGAAGTGCTTCAAGTGTGGCTAAACTGGACATTCATCACAAGATTGTACAGTAGGTTATGTAAGTTACACCTACAGTAATCTTGGCCATGTATCAAAAAATCAGACTGAGGGTCAGAAATAGTAGAGGCAAAACCAGATACCTTGACAGGCGGGCCAAACACTAGTACCAAGACAACAAGGAAGAAGGAATCAAGCTCAAGTATTTGTGTTGAATCCAGATCAAGCACATGCTCTAGTGGAAGCAGTGACAAGTATCATTCATTTGTTCAGACACTTTTGTTGAGCTTTATTTGATATTGGAGTTGATAGATCCTTCATTGCTTTAGAATTTGTATAAGATCATGGGTTGTATTCTTGTAAGATGATAGATGATTTGTTAGTAGTCTCAACTATAAGAGATAGCTTTTTAGTAGATCAAATTTGTTTGTCTTATCCTTTGGAGATAGAAGGATTAGAATTTTTAATCGACCTTATTGCCATGCCAATGAAAGACTTGGATGTCATCCTATGAATGGATTGGCTGAGCAAGTCAGTGTCTAACATAGATTGTCAAGAGAGGAAGGTGAAGATTCACTCGGCAAATTAGATAGAAATTATCTTTAAAGGGAATTAAAGAAAGATGCCCCATCTTATGTCAACTCTCCATGCTATAAAGATGTTAAGACAAGGTCAACAAGGATTCTTGGTGGTAGTTGTGACAATTAAGGGTAAAGAGATAGTACTGAAGGATATTTCAGTAGTTTATGAATTTCTGGATGTCTTTCAAGATAAGTTACCTAGATTGTCATCAAATAAAGAGATTGGATTTATTATTGACTTGGTCCCTAGCAGTGTTTGTAATTTCAAAATTTTTGGTCAAAATTTCACCAAAAATTTTATTTTTGGCCATTAGCGAAATATTTTTGCCTAAGAAATGTAAAAATTTTCCACATTAGGAGAAACTTTTGAAAATTTGGGACCAAAATATCAAAATTGAGCCAAAATCCCATCGAAATTTCATGCACACCCTATTTCTCGCCAAAAATTTTGGCTAAAAATTCAAATAAAAACCTAAATGTCCCAAACCCTAATCGTGAACCACATTCCAGCTTACTCCTTTCTTATTTCCAAAACCCGTTTCATGATTTTTACAGATCAAAACAAGATCTACATTGTCCATTTGAAGATCTGTATGCTATTAGCATCTTCTTCCTAGATTTTCATGGTGAAATTGAGTTTTGGGCTTTGAAATTGAAAATGAAAACTTCAAATCCATTTTGAAGGGATTTAGATAAAAATTGGGGCTTAAAATTAAGAGGGGGAGAAGCCACTTGCCTCTCTTTTGTCTATAACCACCCATTTTCTCATTTTCACCTTTCGAATCCACCAAATTTGGAAGGAAATCGTTGAAGAAGTCTTCAAATCCCATTTCTGAACAAAACCCCTCACAAATCGACACAAAAATTTGAAGGAAAGGCTCCGATCAGGGCTACATTCATCCATGAATAATGAAGATGCATCCCCAGCCTCCTAGCTTTGAAGAAACTCATTCGTGAGCATGAGTGGATGGTCCAACCCCATTAAGTAAGTTCATTTTTTAAATTTTTGGGGAACATAAATTTGTTATATTAATAATAATTATTTATAACCATTTGTTAGTATTTGTTTTATAGATTATTCATTATATGAAACAAAATAAATTATATGTTGAGTTTTCTATTTAAATAACCTCTAAAACATATGAAAAATGATTTTGTAGAAAATTATATGATTTTTAAATAATATTTATTACTTAAAAAAATAATAATTAATTAATTATGTTTTCATTTGTCATATAATTATTTGTAAAATTAGCTTTTAACCTATGCATTTATATTTTTGTAAGTTATGAAAAAATAATTTATATTATAATTTTTAGAAATAAATTATAGCCATATGTGCATAAATTTCCTTTTTGTCTTATATGTTGACATTTAAAGTGATTTTTTTTATTTTAAATGTGAATTCAGATCTATCATATTTATTATGAAGTTTTATGAAGGATTTTTTATTTTTTTTGTAATTTTTTTAATATTTTAGTGAAATAATTCAGCAAAATTTTTGATAATTCATTTGAAATTAGCAAAAATTTCTCCTTTTTAGCATAGTGAAATTGCAAACACTAGTCCATAGGACAGGTCCAATCTCTAAGGCGCCTTATTATATGGTTTTAGAGGAGTTGAGAGAGCTGAAAGATCAATTGCAGGAATTATTTGACTTAGAATTTATCTATTTTAGTGTCTCATCTTGGGGTGCACCAATTCTATTCATTAGAAAGAAGATGGTAGCTTTCAACTATATATAAATTAGCAAGAACTGAATAAGGTGACTATCGAGAATAAGTACCCTCTTCCCCACATCGATGATTTTTTTGACCAACTTCAAAGATCAAGTGTCTTTTACAAAATTGAACTTTGATCTGACTATCACCAATTAAAATTTAGAAATGAGAACATACCTGAGATTGCATTTCGCAACCGATATGCCCACTATGAATTTTTGGTGATACCATTTGAAATGACGAACATCCCCGACAGCTTTCATGGACTTGATAAATCAAGTGTTTCAATAGCTCATAGATCGATATTTAGTTATGTTTATCAATGATATTTTGGTTTATTTTAAGGATCAGGAGGAGCATGCAGAGCAGTTTAGGTAAGTACTAAAAGTCCTAAGAGAAACTAGATTATATGCTAAGTTGAAGAAATATGATTTTTAGCTTGACCGTATTTCTTTCCTTGGGCATGTGATCGGTTGAGATGACGTATCTTTTGATCTGAAGAAGATTGAAGCTATAGTAAACTAGGAAAGACTGACTACCGTGACTAAAGTCCATAGTTTCCTGGGAATGACTGGTTATTATAGACGATTTGTAGAGAATTTTTCCTTTATCGTGGTTTCCTTGACGAGACTGACACTAAAAAGACCAAATTTGTGTGGTTAGATGAGTGGGAAAGGAGTTTCCAAGAATTGAAGAATCATTTAACCAGTGCTCTTATTTTGGCTTTGCTAGATAATGAAGGCAATTTTGGGATTTACAACGATGCCTCCAGGAAAGGACTAGGGTGTGTCTTAATGCAAAATAGTAGGGTAATAGCCTATGCTTCACATCAATTGAAGTCATATGAGAAAAATTATCTTACGTATGACTTAGAGCTTGCAACTATAGTGTTTGCTTTGATGATTTTGCTATACTACCTATATGGAAAAAAGATAAAGATTTATATGGACCATCAGAGCCTCAAGTATAACCCAGAAAGGGCTGAATCTTAGACAAAGAAGGTGGTTAGAGCTGTTAAAAGATTGTGACCTTACCATACAATACCTTCCTGGTAAGGCTAGTGTGGTGACAAATGCTTTAAGTTGTAAGTCTTGTGTGAGTGTCAAGGATCGAATGTAGTTGGCCTGTCAGATGGAGAAATTGTAGCTATAGGTTTTGCCTCTGAATAAAGTGAGTCAACTAGAAGCTTTGTAGATAAAGCCTACATTGATTGACCAAATTAAGGCAACTCAGAAGATGAATCCTTTTGTCTAAGAGATTAATGACAAATTAGATCAAGGTGAGGAATCTGATTTCAAATATGGTTTAGATGGACCATTGTTGTTCCATACTAGATTGTGGCACTAAGTGATAGTAATCTTCATAGTAAAGTTCTTGAAGAGGCACATCAATCAAGGTTTTCTATGCATCCAAGTAATACAAAGATGTGTAGAGCTCTCAGTTAGAATTTTTGATGGAACAACGTGAAGAGAAAGATTGCATAATTTGTAGCTTAATGGTCGGTTTGTCAACAAGTCAAGATCAATCACTAGAAGTAAGCTAGGTTGTTGCAACCATTTGAGATTCTAGAATAGAAGTAGGATCAGATCGTAATGGATTTTGTAATTGCTTTGCCACTAACACAAGCTTGTTTTGATGCTATCTAGGTGATAGTAGATTGACTTACCAAGACTACTCACTTTTTGTCATATCAGATGACTTCCAACGTGGATCAAATGGCATAATTATATTGAAAAGAGATTGTTAGATTTTACAACGTACCAACCTTGATTGTATTCGATAGAGAGTGCAGATTTATTTTTGAATTCTAACAGAAGTTACAAGATGCAATGAGGATGGTGTTATACCTGAGCTTTGCTTATCATCCGCAGAGTGACTGTAAATTAGAAAGAATGACCCAGATCTTGAAAGATATACTTAGAGCTTGTGCCTTATATTTCAGAAGATCATGGGAGTGGCACTTACCAATGGTAGACTTTGCCTATAACAATAGTTATCGGGCTAATATTGACATAGTTCCATTCAAGGCATTATACTACAAGAGGTGTCACACACCAGACTTTAGGGAAGAAATTGGCAAGTGAAAGATGTTAGCACATGAGATTATCCAACATGCTACAAAACCTATTTAGATTATTAGAAAGTGTCTTGTGGTTCCATGGAACACGTAGAAGAACTATGTTGATGGGAAGCATTGAGATCTTTAGTTCTTCAGTTTGCAGTTGGAGAGCATATTTTTCTGAAGGTTTCACCTACTTATGGGGTCATGAGATTTAGTATTAAGGGAAAGTTGAGTCCCATTATATTGGGCCATTTGAGAATTTAGAGTTCATTAGTAAAGTTGTGTATAGGTTGACCTTACCACCTTCATTTTCAGTAGTCCATAACGTATTTGACATATCTCGGCTGAGAAAATACATGGTAGATCCCTCGCACATGTTAATTGTAGATCAATTTTATTTTAAGGAAGATCTGATGTATGTAGAGAGGCTAATTCGAATTCTCAATGTCTGAGAGAGAAGATAAAAGGAGTAGATAGTGAAGCATATGCTAGTTCAATAGAGCAACCACACAAAGGTGGAAGCCATGTGGGAACTGGTGGAAAACACTTGTCATGACCCAGGCCCAGAATAATGATTTTTTTCGTATTATAGGTTTGAATGTGATTAATCCCAAGATCTATTATGCCTTAGATAAAACACAATATAAGAAATATTAGACACAAAATGAATAAAAAATACCCCATTTTATTTAATAACCAATTTAATACATCATCTGTATACATGGTCATTAAATCTTATTAAATGTGATTTAAAATGGGGAGAGTAAATAAAAATAGATAATAATTTTTTTTTATTTTGCCACAAAGATCTTCAATATTCTGCCCCTTGATTTTTCCTCATTGTTGATCAGCACCATTTGAAATATATAAAAATCAAGGTATGAGTTTTAAAAACTCAATAGGTGGAAAGGATAGACACATATAAACCATATATCTTAAAATCTCAGCCGTTTCTCTTGATTTCTCATCTCTGACCCATTAATCTTAAAAATTAAATGGGAAAAGGGAATCTAAACATCTCATGACTGATCTTGTGAACCAAATCAACCATCTAAGGAATTGAATCTAAGCCCTTCTAATATGTTCATATAAAATCTAGAGACCTAGTCATATTTTGAAAAATCCGATCCATCCATCTAATTCAAAAGCTTCAAAAATATAAAAATCAACTATTAAATCATTCATATAGGACATCTATAGCCCCCAAATCATCTAATTTAAATATGGTCATCCATTCTAAATACTATGTTTTGGGAAAGGTCTAAAAGCAGAAACCCCTTTCTTCTTCCCATAGTGAATCACCATGACTAAACTAAAAACCCATCACACCGCCTACCCAATCATGCCACTACCCATTGCCATCATCGTCGCCCGCCAACACATGCCATCGCTAGTTGGCCACCCACTGCCCATCGCTACTTGACCAGGCTAGACACACTAGCAGCATGCGTTTGGCCTAGTGGGTTGGCTGGCTAAGGCCAATCAGCTTGTCTTCCTGATATGATCATGGCTCTAGTTTGGGTTTGAGCTAATCAGATAAAATATGATTTTCTTCTCTAGCTAGATCCCATCCAAAATCAACACAAATGGTAGCAACATTCGGACGGTTTTGATCCATGGCTATGGGTTTCGGCAGCCTAAACAAATTAGGCTATGTGATTTTTTTTGTTTATAAAAAAAATCTAGAATCTAAAAATTTAAATCAGAAATTTGAATATGATTTTCTCTAGTCAATTTCCATAGCTGAAATCTAATTAAAATCTATTTTTTTTGGAAGCTTAGATACATGATCTGATTTGCTTCTACCATATGAATTAGGGGAGCGCATGGGTCAGGTTTGGTTCGGGTTTGAGGTTGCCCAACCCTAACCCTATGTGTAAAATATATGTCCAACCCTACCTTTAAAACCTTTTCTTGACCCTTACCCTAATACTTTGGGTTCGTAAAAAATTGAAAAGGGATGCACTAGCTCAGAAATTACAAAGCTCATGACATCCCAGCTCAAAGCACATGTTTATAATGGTCCTAGGTCAAACACATTTGACTAGCCATGGTAGGATATTTATAAAGGCCCAATGAAATTTTAGCTCCATCCTCTTGACTGAAATTGCTCTTCATTGTATAATTTAACCATTTAAATTAAATTCACTACATTTTGGCTATCATCTTGACTAAAACTACTCTTATTCTGATCAAACATGTTATAAAATTGGTCGCCCCATTTGTGCTTAACGGAGTGCCTATGACACTCATCAAACCCTCCATTGGTTGTTTAAAATCCATTAAATGTGATCTTCATGGCCCACTGTGATGATTGATGAATTTATGATTTTCATCCCAATTACTCGATGCTGGTTTTGACTGAGACTCATATTAAACAGTTAATTTAATCATACTAATTACCTACCAAACTAGCTTGTCTTATACCTATTGTGCATGAGAGGTTTTTATACCAATGAATTCCTTCTACAATTGCGTTATTTGTTTTTTCATATTTCCTAATAAGTATGGTTCTCACCATTTTTTATCCTTTTTTTCCATAAGGATATAAAATTGCCTCTTCATCTTAAGGTGGGAACTTTTATCCAAAGAGTCTAATTTGGCCATCCAATGCCCACATGTGTATTCTCATGACAACAAAAACTTAATTCACATTTCTACCAAGATTTGTCATCAACTTCAAAACCTAACAGTACATCCCAAATTAAATCACATGATGATGATCATAAACTGAGATGGAATTAACATCCAAGACATTAAAGCATTTTGAAATCTTTACGCATGCTTCTACCAATCATTTCCTGCATTGTGAAAATAATAAAGTAAAATAGGTGAGTTGCAATCAACTCTGTAAGCGACAAATCATTCTAATATAGTGATCGGGTTCAAGTTCGGTCCGGGTATCCAAACCCTAGATCCGAACCAAACCCACCATTTAGTCGGGTTTTGGTCAAGCTCTACCCGGTTTGATTTTTTTTTATAAAAAAACTACATTCCAACCCAAGACAAATTTGAGTTGGGTTCGGGTGGGTTTGGGCTGAACCCAAGCCCATTCACGCCCCTAATATGAAAGATATAAAAAAATTTTGACTGATACCACTTCGATTGGGATAGCCATTCTCAACCACCGATCAAAATCAACGTGATTTTCTGCTGTCCATCAAAATTAGCGCCATAGCTAATCCCCACCATATGTGTACATGGATTAACAATGGATAGCATAATGCTACCCACGCGGACAACAAATTTGGGCCTAGTTCCGGGAAGATTAACCTAACATGTGAAAATCTAGAATTGTTTCATAAACATGGTAATTTCTTCTACCCTAAAGTTTCAATTTAAGGATTTTGTAATTTTAAGGAAAGTATCTGCCCTAAAAATTTTAGGGACTTTGTCTCTAAGTCCCTAAGTTTAAACCACATAAATAAATAATCCAATTAAATATAAAATAAAATATTATTTTTGATGCCTAGTTATTTAATATGTCTAATAATTTCACGATGGCCCAAAATTCACCAATCCAAAATCCAAATCAAGAGGGCCTAAAATAAATATCTTTGGCATCTTGATAATATTTAAATTTTACACTTAATTAATCAAAAAAAATCTTCTGATCTAAAAATTAATAGTATGCCAAAATTAATCTCACCTCTGTCATAGATCACATCCATCCAATTTCTGCACCACCATTTACTTTCTGATTTATCAAAATTCTTATTTCTCAATCTTAGGATTTATGATAATTTCAACATTATCTCAAGTTTATTAATCTTATTTTTAGCAGATTCTCATTGCTTCAAAATTCAAGATTAATAAAATAATATAAATCTATCTTAAATTTTCACTTGATTGATGGCCCACGAAGGGAACATGCAGCAACTCCCTTTAAGCTTTAAAGATGTGCCCCACACTAATAGCTAAATTACTCTTAGTCTCATATTATAACATCCCTATTTGTAACTTAGATTTTTAACCACCCGTGAGAAAAAAATGAGATTTCTAGCTTAACCACTTATAAATCCAGACATTTTCCTCTTTTGCGAATGAATTTAATTTCATGAGGAAATTTCATTTGGATCTGAAATCCCGAGACCACTTTGATTTGTTACAATCTTACCTCTTGTGTGGGTCCTCTATGCCACAAAGCAAAAAAAATTAAAACGAGCTATCTAATTCTTTAACCATAACCCAAATAAGACCTTAGACATATCTACTCATTAACATTAACCATAACTTTAATCATTCGAGCTATACGGGTTGTTGAAATAACATTATAAAATAATCCTTTTAAACCTACAAATAGTTTAGTTGGGTTTTTAAGGCCCACAAAGCCCAATATTTGCAAACCCATCAGTTAGCCCAATGTTCAAGCCTATAGTTAACAAGGCACTAGTTCGATCTAAGTCATCAATCAATCTGACACATTGGATGTTTGATGCCACATCATTAGGTAGAAATAAATTTCCTATTTATTGGTCATGATTCAATATTATTACTATTTCAATCAATGACAACGCCTAAATCTATTTCCCAGTTTCTTGTCCTAATGGATGCCCAACACCCAACCCTCATTTTTCTCCCTCTTCAATCTCCATTTCAATGGACACTAATGCCCAACCCTAATCCTCCTAATTGACTTCATCAACCCTCATTTCTCATCAATGAAAGCACCCATGAACAACAAAACTTGCATTTGCACATTGTTGGTGCTTATTTCTTGTTTTCACATCCACATCCATCTTTTTCTTTATCCAAATCAATGTCATCAATGCTAATTCATTGTCTTCACCTTCATATACATCATGACACAAACCTAGGATAGCATCCCACTCCACTACCCTAACACCGAGAGTGATTTTCCCAAGATTTTTCATGCTTTAGATGAAACTTAATATATGAAACAACCATTAACTACACAAATAAATGAGAAATAAAAGGGAGGCAAAGATCAACCATCTCACCCTTGGGTCCTTGGTTTCCTTTAAGTCTATCCCACAAGCCATGCATCAAGCATTTATCATGGTCTAAAACCTCTGAAAAATATAAAGTGGTGAGTTTATATGAACTCAAAAAGTATAAAAGATGTACTTTAAATCTTGACATGCATAAACCATCAAACTCGCATAACTAACCATATCAATATGAATATAAGGCAAATAATAACATCCAATACATCACATCATATCATCTAGCCCTCTGACCAACAATCCAAATAAGCATCTATCCATTGGATTCATCACATCAAAAGATATAAGCACAAGCCACATCAATACAATACATACTCATATAATTATTTGGCCATCTATCCCAATCAACCATCCAGTGGGCCTAGTTGAATTATAGTATCATTTTGTGGCAAGAAATCTCCACCACTGTTCACTGTTCACTTAGACCACAATGTTGTCTTATCTAATCATCTAACCATCTGATCCATTTAACTTGATTAATAGATCCATCTTAATTAATCATCTAATCCATATAGTTTGATTATTTGACAGTCTATCTATTAGGATCCTACACCTCAAATCATCATCATACTAGTTCAGTAGGTCATGGCATCACACTATGCAAATAACATAATATTCCTACATAGTTGTTTATTAGCACATCATGATGTGGCTCTATTTTAGAAGATCTGACCACTCCAGTAAGTCCAAAACATTCAAAAATATTAAGATAGACTACCTAATTATCAAATCAGATTTCTAAGGATCCAAAAATGAAAACCTAACTTCTTGCCATCCGTGAGTCTTGCCTATTGGTTCTCGTAGGATGGCTATACCCAAGAAGGGAGGGTTGAATTTATTTTATAAAAATTATTGCTTAACCCTTGTGAAATCAATTTTCCTCTTTTTAATGCTTGTGTGCAGTGTAATATGAGATGAATGATAAAATAATAAAATGCACAAAGAATAAAGCAATCAAACACACAAACAACAAGATTTTTATAGTGGTTCAGGCACCCTGTCCCTACATCTACTCTTCCAGGAGCATAATCTCCTTGTGTCTTAGGTTCCACTCTATCCAATAGTAGAAATACAAGTAGTGCTCTCAACACTCTTCTAGATTCTTACTCTAGGGGGCATAAATATAGTGCTCCTAGCACTCTTCTAGATTCCAGCTCGAGGGGGCATAACTAGTGCTCCTAGCACTCTTCTCGATTACAGCTCCGAGGGTCATAACTAGTGCTCCCAACACTCTTCTGGATTCCAATTTTAGGAGGCATAACTAGTAATCCCAGAACTCTTCTGGATTTCAGCTCTAGGGGGCACAACTTTGGTTTCATAAGCTAAAAAGAAACTCTACCTTTGCAGGTATTTTGTGTGCAAAGATATGCCTCTTTCTAAGATGATGAGTACACATAGTTAAAGTACAAATATAAATGATAAACCAATAAGCACATTACAATGATTTTGAACTCCCTTGAGATAATGTTGATGTAGCCTTTGAAGCTCTTTAATCTTGGCAAAACTTGGAGCTGAAACACTTGGAGGACTTGAATTCGATTGGTTGATTCGCCTTTGGCACTTAGAACCCTCAAGCTACTTAATGATCTTTGGGAAGACTTGTTCTTTGAGTAACTCTTTGTAGCATACAAGATCTCCCTTTGATATATGAAAAAACTAGGCCTTGAACGAAAACAAAAAAATGAAGCTCTTAAATAATATTTCAAGTTTAAAGCTCTTGGCCTAGGGATGCAAAGATTTATGGAAAGGTTCTAGCTCAATCCCCTTGCTTCTTCAACCTTGAATTGTCCCTTAGCTTCCCCTTAAATAGAACTAAAAAAATATGACTCTTGGAAGGAGTGGGAAGCAATTTCAAGGCCTACAACGTTTGAATTTTCAAACGTTGGATAACGGAAGGTGGTAGTGGCAGGCGGCTATGTCAAGCAACTATTGGCCAAGCGATAAGGCAGTCAGCTGCTCAATGCAACGGTGGTCAGATATCTGCAAAAAGCCCTACATTTGTCTTGCTATCCACTCGCAGGCATGCACGCCGAGCGCTTTCTCTGGACAAAGTTCATTGTTGCAATCACATTCTCCAAAAAAATTACTTTGTCTGTGGATGGTAGGCGGTATCCATAAGTAGTTATGCCAAGTGACTATGGCACAGGCGATATGGGTAGGTGGTAGGTGAACTGGCAAGTGGCTTCTTCAGATGAAGTATTTCATTTATGGATGGCAGACGATATCTGCAGGCGGCTACAGCAAGCAACCACGGTCTTGCACTCAACATTTATACACTTGTCCTGTACTTAATGTTTCTACATTTTTCTACTTAAGAAACTTTGACATTATTCATCATAAATCAAAATAAATTTATCCACATATAATATATATAAATTAGAGTATGGATTAATCTTTAAGCATAATTTTTTATGTAAAGAATATCTTCTATGAAGTACAATTATCAAAATATATTTTTCTACACATGATTTTCACAAGTTGTAGAATATGGATAAATCACATATTGCATTTTTCAATGAAAGCTTTAAAGTGATAACTCCATGAAGCATATGATATATATATATATATGATTCAACATATAATAAGAAAGCTTAATGCACTATGGATCATAATGAATTCTTTATTTTCTAGAATAATTTATGTAATATGTTTCCATTCAAAATGTTGTAATAATAATTATTCATGTCAAGCATATTTGTCTTCATTTCAGGCTTCCTAGACTAAAATCATTATTAGCATAGATCAAGTCATAAATAAGTTTTGTTGTCATCAAAATTATATACAATAAGCCTAACATTATTGAACCAGTGAACTGTCGCAGACACTGCCTACTTGGTCTAGGCACTTGGGCTGCTAGTGTTAAGCCAGCACCTAGGCCACTCACATAGGTTGGCTTGTTGGTGCACAATTCTGGGCCAACTTGCTAGGCTTAGTCCGCCCTTGTTGCCACTCTCTACTATCGCTGCCTGATGCAACCATCGTCGCCACACCATAGCTCGCTAGGCTAGGCCCAATTCTACTTAGGCATGGTGCATTCAGCCTAGCTTCTAGCCTAGTCTACTTGGAACTAGGTCAATTCAATGTTAGGCTAAGCAATCGCCAAGTCATCTGTGCTAAAGATAGGGAGGAAAGAAAATCTCTAGCTAATGCTAGATTTTCCATCATGGTCCCCACATTTCAAAAGTTTGGATTTTTCTAGTGGTCAACCCATTTGCACAGTTGGATTTCTTCGGCATCTTATCATCCAATCAAAAACCAAAACCACAATTCAAAATCCATATCTTTTTATAAATTCTTCCACCCCATGTACAACGTCCCAAAAATATATTTTAAATGTAAATATTTTTGGTTAACCATTTCAATGATCCTGCACATAGCTAACTAACTCACCATAGTTGCTACTGCCATGGGTATCCACATACCCATACATGTATTGGCCCACCCAAACTTGGATAGAATATTTATATCTTCTATACACAATAAGAAAATAAAATCTTTATTCATGTATTCATAGTCAATTAATAAAATTTTTATTTATATTAACATACTCAACCAATAAATAAAGATTGATACAAACCATAAACATAAATCCTATTTATCTAGAACCAACTACAATATCCCTTTCCTTTCTCCATTCTCTCTCTCTCTCTCTCTGAGAGTCTAAATCTTAATGGGAAAGAAAACAGATCTTTTCCCTCATTTAAAACATATGAGGGATCTTCCAAACAAGAAATGTAGAATTTCTCATTTTGCTTCATTTAAAAGTGAAAAGTCAACCCTTCTTGTTTTATCCCATCTAAACTAGACAAAGAGATATTATTTTTTCCATCTGTGCTTATCTAGTTGGTTATGAGTCCTATTGCCAAAAGTGAAAATGAAAAAAAAGGAAAATCATGGTCAATAAGTCAACAGTATGATCCAAGTCAAATACTCAATCCAAAATGTCAAATGGTCATTAAGTCAAAAGTCAACATTCAACATACCACCTTACCATAAATTAATAAATTAATTATTTTTTATCTAGGTTATTCAATATACTATATCTATATCCTCATCTTTAAATTTCTATCTATCAAGTACATTTGAGAGGTTCAATTGAAATCTTATATTTTATATGTTGTTCCTATGTTTTGGTAGCATAAAATATATTTTATTCTCATATACTTCTCTAAATGATTTTCCTTCTAATATGCTAGGGCCAAACTTAGAATTAATTGATTTTAAACCAAGATCAAACTAACTTGGGAAGAAATAGGGTAGGGTCAACTTTGAACTACATTAACCTAAAAATAGGATGTGTTAGGATATTTATAAATAGGTTAGGGAAGGTCAATTTTGACACAACACTAATGGACTCAAGTTACACCCCTAGTTAACATTGGGGAGTTAATTAAGTGGACAACTCATAGTTGGCAAATTTAAAGACTTCCATTGAGGGTTTTTATTAGTTTAGAATTGTTTTTTTTATTACTTAGTTTCATATGCTTATTATAACTTCCAACCCC